>JADHKM010000018.1:0-32080 GCA_019925495.1 Ophiostoma fasciatum
TTCCGCCCGCCCCCCTGCCCAGACTAACACTAACACTAACACTAACACTAACACTAACACTAACTAACACTAACACTAACACTAACACTAATTTACACCAACCTAACCGCGGGGCCTCGCTTCGCTCGGCACCTTTTGCACGTTCCTCGACTTTCCACCCCACCCTTCTCGACCATTTACCCCACCCCACCCTTTTACCGCTCTTTTCGCCTTTTTACCTTACCCTCGCCGTTTTTACGGCTTTACTGATCCGGGTTACGTTTTCTACACTACCTTATTTATATCTTTATCTTTATACCTTTTTTCTTTTTTTTACCTTTTTTTTATTTTTTATTATTTTTTATCCTTTTTATCTACCCTTTTTTTTACCACTTTAACCTTACCCTTACTTATTAACGTGATAATACTAGGCACGTGACCGATATCGTCAGGATTACGTACACGTTTTTTTTTCTTACCACGTGATAAGCCGTGTTTAAATCACGTGTTAACGCGACTACGGACGACGGACGCGACGACGGCGACGGCGTACGACGGGGATACGACGACGACGGACCGGACGACCGACGACGACCGACGTGGCGACGGACAGGGACGACCGACGACGACCGACGTGGCGACGGACAGGGACGACGACCGACGTGGCGACGGACAAGGACGACGGACGACGGACGACGGACGTGATAACGGGCGACGGCGACAAGCGACAGGCGACGACGACAGACGACGGCGGACGACAGGCGACGGCGATAGGCGACGGCGGACGTGACGACGGACGTGACGACGGACGGGGACGACGGACGTGACGACGGACGGGGACGACGACGGATACGACGACTGACGTGACGACGGTGGACGACAGGCGACGGACGCGACAGGCGGCCGCGACCGCGACAGGCGGCCGCGACACGACAGGCGACCGTGACCGCGACAGGCGACCGCGACGGCGACCGCGACAGGCGACCGCGACGGCGACCGCGACAGGCGACGGCGACCGCGACGGCGGACGGGTTTAACGGGGTTTAGAGCTCGTTCAGATTTTGACGGAGCTCGGGGCTGGATCAGAGTTTGACGGAGCTTAAAACGTATTCTTTTTTTTTTGCAGACCTGAGACTAAGAGCCTGGTATCAGTAAACCTGAGAAGAGAACGGGAAAGAAGTAAAACCCGAGAAGAGTATGATTAAAAAAAATCAGGCTTTTTACTTACCGCTTTTAGGGCTCCTTGTTGGTTGACCAGGGCCTCGAATCCCTGGACCACGCCCTACCTACGTGGCTGTCCGCGACACGTGGGTGTCCACGACACGTGGTTGTCCGCGACACGTAGCCACGGATATGACCCTCCAACAACCTTACCTACGTGGCTGGCCGTAACACGTAGCTGTCCGCGACACGTGGTCACGGATATGACCGTCCTACAACCCTACCTACGTGGCTGGCTGCGATAGAAGTTGTTGGCCGCATCCGAGGCCTCACAGCCACCTCCACGTCCCTTGCTCCCGCTATATGGACGGACCGTGTCATTGGCTTTACGGCCACCTCCAGAGTATGCGGCGCCGGGGCGCCGTTACGCCAGAGAAATAATCCTTTTACTTTTTATCGTACGTTATGTATAAATCCCGAGACAGTGATGACGTGGTATTCTATTTTTATAACGGTCGTGCCTTGATTTCGCACTGATAGGCACTTACCGTACCTATTAAGCAGGCGGGCTAGATTATACATAATATCATATATACCGACGACAGCCTCACTACCTTTGTTCCCGTAAAACACACTCAATCTTTCCGTTTCCACGTTTCTAGACAAAGTTTTTTTGTCTGGTATTTACATCCTACTATCGGAGTTTTCTACAACTTTCTTCCTCTTTTTTTTCATCATGGCACGCGTATGGAGGCCCCATGGGATCATTATCAGCCAGCGTCTGGAAATGCCCTATCGCGAGGCCAAGATGTCAATAGACAGCCAGGGAAACGAAATTGATCCAAAGGAACACGCCACAGTTCACCTTTTCGAGAACCTCTTCAATCGAGTGCTGTTCACGGACGACAACTACTTTGTGAACTCGCAAGTACCTCCAGCTTCTAAGAAAGGAAGCGAAAAGGCTTGCGACATTGCCATCAAGTATGTTGATGGCGAATTGCAGCACAGGATCTTCTGCTTTGCTGAAGCGAAGCGCGCGCGGAATAAGACGCACGCAAAAATCCAAGACCTCGAGAAGCAGGCGCTGGGCTACTGCAGCGACCATCTCGCCGCCAACATTGATGTTAATTTAATCTACGCCTGCACCCTCGTCGGCGCAGCGGTGCGCTGTTGGTCGCTCCAGCGTGGTGAAGAATGCCTTCGGCCATTTTGGGGCGACGGTGGGTCTTCAATCACACAATACCTCGATGTTGGCGAGGACGACAATATAGCCACTCTTCAAATGGCATTTGGTTCCATGAAGTCGATTCCGATTGACGGCCCCGCCCCACTCGACATGGATCACGGCGACATCGGAAGAATTACGCCCGGCCAAGGTGGTGATGGCGTAGCCAGTCTCATGGAGACGGTTGACGTTTTCGACTATTCACAGGCTGGCCCATCCTACCTAGGGATAGACACAGGCCTAGAAGGAGCGGATTTCCATCCAGAATCGGTTGCGCAGCCTTTGCTTTTTGACAATGCTGCATACACGGGCAGCAGTGTTCGGCGAGCAACCCCCAAAGAACAAAATCAACTCACACAAGACAATTATGTCGACATATCGCTGCTCAAGGCTGGGAGAACCATCGCAGACAATATCTACCAGCTCAAAGCAAAGAACCGAAAGACGATGGAAAAGAAAGGAAGGGATTTTGAACAGGTTATTTGCAGCACCGACAACGGTGACCAGTATTGCTGGATCTATATTGGGAAAGTCTCGCGGAAAGTTTATTGGACATGGACACTGGACATTAATAGAAAAGGCAAACAAGCCATGTAGTGTTTAGCTGGTCAATTACAATTCCGTTTCTATTCAAAGCACCATATATGCCTCAGGCATTAAAATTACCGCTGACTAAAAATGGGGTCTCAATTGAAAAGGGGTGAACCGCGGGGGTTCATACGAAACGTAGATTTCATTTCGCCTCTCGACGCGGTTTGCACCCAATTACTTTATCTCAGTACATTTGCATCCCACAGAGTGTAGCGTGAAAGGATCGTCGCTCCTCACTTTTCTCCGTCACGAGCACTTCGACTACGGCATGTCCAGGACGGTAGAAAAGATTTCCCTCACTCTTGAGCCGTACTGCATCTTATGCAGACTAGATCTACCAAGATCGCGACTGGACCATATCATCGGCCAACCGCTACAAACCAAAGACCACGAAGACTGGGAGCTGCAAGTTATTGGCTGTCTGTGATCCCCTTTTCTGTCTTGCAGATGTGTTTTATTGACATCCTTCCACCTGTCCCACTGTTCCGCAGGCTAACTCTGTCACTGACAGTCTTTGACACGGCGGGAGAGGACTCTTGCTCAGGTCTTCTCACCGGGCCTGTCCGCAGCTATGTCTTCCGAGCACATCTGGGCGAGAGCACGTGGCCACCTGCCTGCGGTAGCCCAATCTGGACGCTGCAGCCAAAGGACAATGTGTGCGCACCCCTCTGTGTCAGCTTCATCAAGCGCCCAAGCCAGGATGGCACACATGCCAGCCCACACCGCGCACTCTTCTTTGTTCACGTATGCTGCTGGAAAGCAGTGCGTCTGCTCGAGCGGCGACAACAGTGTGGGTACGACGCAGCCTTAACATTCAATCTGCTCTATCGCCTGGGCCAACAGACCCGGTCCATCCTACCTCGCGCTTGTGTTGCCGAGGAATACGCTGCCGCACTCTCCGGACTCTCCTTCCTCCCTGCATTAGATGCACCATGTCCGAGCAGCCTGGGCTTGTTGCTCGCTCGGACTGCATCGGTGTTGCCGATGGAGTTGCAGGCACAGATTGCTTGCTGTCTGCAGGGTGGCCTTGTCTCGTCTCTGCTCCGTGCATATGAGACAGCGTCCCTCTTGCTCGGCCTGCTGACAACGGTGGAGCGCCCCACGATGACGCGTATTCAAGAAGAGCGACTACTTGATACGGAGGACGACGGGAAGAGACACCTTGAAAAAAGCCGCGGACGTCTCGTTGCCAGTCGAATCCGTATATTCGGCCAAACATACCTCCGCAGGGCTGTTTTTCTTGGCCTGGAAAACAGTCGAAAACGAAAACGCAGCAAGATCGACAGCTATTCAGACCGTGCCAAGGACAAGGGGCAGGTATGGGATGTGGGCATAGACGTACGGGGCAACGTCGCCATTACCGGTGCCAAGATCTGGATTGGTTTCCTTGGAATCCAAGCCCTGATCCTAGTGTACGAAGACGGGTCTACGTCACCGTGTCTGGGCGACTGCGGCCGCCCGAGTCGAGGCCTCTGTGTTCAAACACTGTTGTTTGACAGCACCACGTCGACTGTCTTTGCGTGTCGGGATGTACGGTTTTTCTATGGCTTCTGTTCTTGCATTCATGGCCAAGGCCAATCGTAATCTCGTGACTAACGTGTTTCGCAGAGTTTGAAACTGCTTTGGATCCATTCAAACAGCCAAGACGACAGCCCGGACATCCCTCGACAAATGTGGCCGACGCGGACATTCTGGCATACAGACACGGAGATTCCAGCACAGAGTGATTTGATGATTGCGGATACAGAGCGGTATCCCGGCCACCTTTTATACTACCAAGGCCGGCGTCTTTGTCACTTCCTACCGCTGCAGACAGCCGACGAACCCGCCACCGGCCTGACGGTATATTGCATGCCCACCGGTATCTGCGGCATAGCGGCTCACTTTGGCGGTGACGGGATCGGATTCTCAGACCGTCAAGAGCATATTGGCTGCCGCTGTGGCCTTCCTATTCACCTGCCGTTAGCGCCGGGTGAATGCATTGTCTTTGCTGCTTTGCGTGTGAATGAAACGCGCGATGGACGCTCTGATCATGGACCGACGCTTATTGTATGTTCGGCTGTTCTGTTCTTTTCGTATTGTCACCCTAGTGCTTTTTCTCCTAGTATTCGCTAACACGGACAGGCTGCTACCAACCTTCGCCGAGCTGTCCACTTCGGGCGGCTCTTTTCGTCGTTTTCGAAAAACAGCACCTCTGTCCCACTCACCGACGGCAGACACCCAGTGCGCGGCTTGCTCACAGACATCTTGACTGCCGATGGTTGTTGTTTGAAGAGTTTCGGAACGTGCATCGACCGAACGCCAACGCAAAACCAAAAGTCGCCTCTGCCTCAGATCGTGGCTGATTTCCCGCTACCGCCCATGCCCCGGCAACTAGATGAACGATTTGATAAGGGGTCCGCTTTTTTCAGCACCGCGAATCTTGCAGTTGATGTCGAGAAGATTCAGATACGTCGGAAGGGTCCTCGGTGCGTCGGTTTATGCATCTACCACGGCAACGGCCGTGCTGAGATCATGGGCAGCTGGACGCCCTCGGACAGCATCGGAGAGGACATCACAAGAGACATTGGCGCCGTTTCGTATGTCCAACGACCTCCACTAACTTCGGCGAATTCGGCAATCACCTTTCAATTTTCGCTAGACGGCGCATATGTTACCAATGTTGTCTTTGGCCAGCACTCGGTAGGCCCATATGATGTGGTGATATTTCCACAACGTCAAGGCGTCAGTAATGTGCATTTTTCAAGTACTTTTCGGCTATCGACAACCAATAACTAACAAATAGGACAGCATATAGTCTGGTGGTTTACACAATCCCAAGACTTTATCCATCCGTGGGAACCTACATATCACCGCCTGAGGTTTCCAGACAACCGGGGAAACAGCTTCCGGTTGAGAGAAATATGGCGTAATGATTCGAATCGTCTCGATGATTAAGAAGTGATACGAGGTATATCGCGGTCTGACTTGGTAATATTAGGATAGGCGTTGGGCAAGGCACTACATTGCTTGAATTTTATAACCCGACCAAGCTGCACGCAGGTCACGTTTCTGGTTTAAATTTCTTTCTCTGTGTTCTATTTGTAGAAGAAGGGCTGGGAAGTGGGACCCTGGCCGTAACTGCGCCCGCGTCGAAGCTTAACGCATCTTATGAACTGTAGGAATTTACGAGGATTGACTGCGGATTTTATACTATTCACCTCACCATATGGGGCTTGAATAACTAGGCTACTCAGTTTATCCAAGTTTATTTTATGAGATTGATTTCTCCTTACTCGTAGAAGATGGTAATGATAATGATGATGATCAATCAGTTTTTACGTCGCTGGGTCGGCTTGCTGGTGCGGCCTCCATTGAAGATGGCAAGGCTGTAAGGGTGAATGTTACTCCGCCTTATGCAGGCGTTTGCGAAGTTGAACACGAGTTCCTAGTGAACCTCGTCTGGATCTTCTACGGTCCCAAGCTATGAAGACAATGTGCGCCACCAGGGACTGATCCACCCTTAGAGTACGCCTGGCGTGTCCAAAAACGGTTTATTACTAGCAGCGTATCTTATTTAGCCTTGCAGCAGCTATCCCCCGACACCTCCTCGTACAAGGTGCTCTTGTTAAAGGCCTGGGTGGACGGCGGAACATCGTTGGCCGGGTTGAACTCGCAAAAGTTGAACGGCTTCAGATGGAACTGCGCAATTTCGGCCGGCATGATGGGGAAGTCTTCTACACGCGGGTTATGGGTAAAACCAAAGGAATGCCAGACAATAATGTCCTTGTCCTCGACAAAGTCACGTTCAGCGACCCACGACTTGATACCGTGGCCTCCCAGGGACTGGTTGGTGTAGTCGCCCGCGGGGAAGAGCTGGCGGTCTTTGTGTTGAGTGACCCAGAGAGGTGCCTCGGCGAACTCGGAGCGCTTCCAGTGCCAGGAGCCCGGCTGGGCCAGGAGCATTTGCGAGCGTATGGGAACCAGTTTGTAGCCGACCGGTGTTCCCGACACGCTGTTCTGCACGCCACGGTTGATGATCTTGAACACACGGCCATCGGCTAGGCTGTCGGCCACAGGACCAGCACGTTGCACCGTCGTCTCCCGGGTGACATATCCAGTGCCCAGGGGGTTGAGCTTCTCGTCCCATGGCATCGTGACCGAGTCAGCGTACACCAAGGTGTTGTTGTGGCCGTCGACTGCGGGATCGATGCGCACGTTGAATATGTGCTGGTGGTACGGCGCCATGACACCGTCGGCAACACGTGTGCCCCAAGGCACGGAGGTGTCGGCGTCGATGGGCTGTGTCGAGAGGATGCCGGTAGCACGGGTCTCAAAGGTGATCTCGCCGGCCTGGTCGAAGATCCAGGCAAAGACGTACTCGTAGTTGGCCACAGTGATGATAGTCTGCAGCACGAGCTGGCGCTTGCGCACAACCGTCGCCTTGCCAGTACGATGGTTGGTATGCTTCCACTGGATGCCGTTGTCGATCTCGTGGATGCAGATGGCGTTGGGCCGCGGTGCCGGGGTCCCGTCGGCGTTGACCACATGGCCGTCGATGTACTTAATGACGCCGAGACAGTCGCAGCCAACTGTTGCCTACAGCATCAGTACCCGTCTCCTCCTAGGGCATGGTCTGTCTGGACGTACGTTGCAGGTTGTTTGCCGTGGCGCCAGCACCCACGTTGCCGAGGTCAAAGGCTCCCTTGCGGTAGATGGGGCTGCGTGGGTCGCCGTAGGGCACAAACATCTCAGCCAAGGACAGACGGAAAAAGGTGCTGCGGCCCATGAAATGCACGTCGTGGATAGTGAGCCCTGTGTGTGTCAGCGGGAACGCGGTATGACGTCCGTAAAGTGCCTCTCACCCTCGCGCCAGTTGAAGCCAACGCGGAAGCGCCACTTCTCCCACTCAATCAGATGTCCCTTCACAGTGAACGAAGCACCCTCAGGCTGCACCACGTGGTAAGGCTTGACACTCGTGCGCGGCTTGTTATTCTGCAGGCGGTGGTCGTACTCGGGCTCCGTGGGATTCGTCTCGCGGAGAGGCACGTCCTGGCCCTCGGTTGTGCTGGCGTCGGCACCGAGCGGCAGTCGCACAATGCTTTCCAACTTCATGGTGCACAGGTCCACGATGGCCATGAAGTCCAGGGGGAAGGAGTAGTGCGAAGAGTCCACGTCGTTGTTCTTGGGGTTCTTGCGGTACAAAAAGACTTGGGTCCGGCGCTCCTGCGTATCGAATCCGTCCACGCCGTAATCCCAAGGGTCGAGAACGACAGAGCTCTTGTCGATGCCCAGGCGGGCCAGTTCCATGTCGACAGCCGGGCTGTTCAAGACCACCTGGGCCGCTTCGTTGAGCTCAGCGCGGTCGACGGGGCCATGAAAATCCCGCGGGAGTTCCTTTTGGTACACCAACGTGTTCTGACCAACATCCACGACGGCTTCAAAAAGCCGGGGTGTGCGTTTGATGTACCAGATCAGAAAGATGTGGCGTGGCAAAGCCGGCAGCGAGGCGCCTTGGTGCTCGGCATCCAGATACGCGATCAGGTTTTTTTTGGCCGGCTCATCAAGCCCGGCTGCCTTGAAGTGAAGCTCGACGGGTGCAAACAGCTTCTTGATCAGGTTGGTGGCCTGCTGGATCTCGTCGGCCGTGGCCGGATCAAGTGGGTGGGTGTAGTCCGCGGGGGCAGTCATTTTGAATCGAATGAAAGAAGTTGAGAGAGCATGAGTTTAGAATTGATTGACCCGGAGAGTAGAACATCCTGCCTTTATACACGGCACCAAGGCTGCCAGGGGGGATAACTGTATGGGTATCTTGGAACACGGCCTCATATTGAAGACACGGCCCCGAATGGCACGCTGAGTTTATCAAAGCCTCCGGTTGCGAGGGCCGAGTCAAATACTCCACTATATATCAAAGAGCTAGATATGCGATGTGGTGGATATACCACGCGGTGCAAAGTACTTTGTAGTCGCCAAGGTTGAGAGATAACGAAGGCGCCTGAGCTGCTTATCAAAGCAGCGCACCCACTTATAATAGCCGGGCTCTGAAGCTTTCTCTGGTTTGGTCATATCGTTCTCTTCATCTTACACACTTGTCGCACACGGCCCACGATGTCCGCGTCCGAATCCCCAAAATCAGCCGACTCCGCCCCCCGAACGAGACGCCCATGGGCCCCCGTCGAAGATGCAGTGCTCAAGGCTTTGGTAGACCACTATGGCGACTCCCGCGGTCCA
This sequence comes from Ophiostoma fasciatum, assembly GCA_019925495.1. Classification (NCBI taxonomy): domain Eukaryota; kingdom Fungi; phylum Ascomycota; class Sordariomycetes; order Ophiostomatales; family Ophiostomataceae; genus Ophiostoma; species Ophiostoma fasciatum. Next base: position 9,170 of record JADHKM010000018.1, read on the forward strand.
GGCGGTGCCTGGCAACAGATCTCCGCCTCGATCCCGAATCGCACGGCCAAAGTTCGCCTCTCTCTCTCCTCAAGAACGAGTGATCTGTACATAGCAGTGCGGGCTTGTTGACCAGGTGCAGGACTGCCGCAAGCGTTGGTTTCATTCGCTTGATCCATCTCTGAAGAAAGGCCGCTGGACGGCCGAGGAGGATGAGATCTTGCTAAATGCATACGCGCGACTCGGCCCTGCTTGGCACGATATTGGTATGTGGGCAGCCTTGGGTTTTGATGATACGAGATAGATGCTCACCGTTCTAGCCCAGCTGATTCCAGGCCGCAAAGACGACCAGTGCTCTAAGCGATACAACGACATCCTTGATCCCCGGGTCAGCAACCGGCTGACCGATTGGTCACCTGAAGAGGATGCACTATTGATTCAGGGTGTGCACGCTGTCGGCCACCGCTGGGCGGTCATATCATCTCAGATTCCCGGCCGTCCGCCTCTGACATGCCGCAATCGCTGGCGCGCGCTCTCTCGCAAACGCCAATCGGCCTCCCCGAGCGCAACCAACTCCTTGTCTGCAACAACACCATCTGCGCCTACGGTTGCGGCCACAGACAGCTCTCCCGGCAGCACCGACAGATGTGAAACGCCCGATTTTCTAGGACTGGAGCTCTATTCCACACCGTTCTTATGCCCCGAGTCCGCCAAAGCACCGGATTTCAGCACGTCCGTCGAATCGGTCGGCTTGTTGGTGAACACACCCGTTGACGCCAATAACACATCCATTGAGTCTCCCTACGAAGGCCTGTCTCACCTGACAGGGGTGCACTTGGGCGCGGATTTGCCTTACGACGCACGGCAAGCCGCTTGGACACTGGGCGACACAGATTTCAATGCGGAACCGGCCTACAGTCTGCTGACGCCTTCTTGGACCACGCCGCAGCCACAGCCACCTGACCCACGTTCTCTGGCCTGTGTGGGCAACGTAGGAGTACATCCGGCTCCAGTAGTGCATGTGCATCACCACCACTACCATTACGACATGCGAAGTTACGAGCGGGTTCTTAGATGGGAGCCGCCTGACCGTGGCAATTACTAGTGCCAAATGTACACTTTCTACTTCCCTGGTATTCAGAAATTGCCCGATTTGGCCGATGCCGGTGATGATGACGATCAACTTTTAACGTCGCTGGACGGGCTAACCCGGTCCGACTTCCTACGGAGTATTATTACACGGCGGGAATGGGATAGACTAAGCTACCAAGCTGCCGCTGGTAGTATCTACCTCTCCTTTTGTTCCATTGGGGTGTCTGTCGTAATCTGTGCTGCGCTGCACATCCTGCCCTCCTTCCTCGTGATTCTCGGGTGATGATGAGTACTGCCAGGCGGTGCCGGTGTGGTGTGGCGTCGCTCCAGTCCACTGGTGATGCACCTTGTCTGCAGTGTTCGTATGGAAAGATACGACTCGGCCCAGTGGATCTTGGCTAGTAGGCACGAACTAATTCAATGGCACATGGCTGTCCCCTCTATGGAGGTATCTGACCAGTGCGGCACTGGTACACTGTACAACATTGAACAAGAACAGCCCTCCATAATGAACCCATTGGCCTTCAGAATTCTGGCTCTTCGAATACAAACTGTGTCCCTTTCAACTCATCTTCGTCTATTTACGGACCCTCGGATTTCACTGCGACGGGTCCCGGTGCCAATGGCTCGCGGAAAACAGCACACAGAAATGCATCGCGCATTGAGTTTTCAACCTCGCTGACTCCGTCGTGGAAGATGCCGCTGATGTCTTCAAGCGTCTTCTTTTTGGTTTCAGGGACGCACAGATAAACCCAGACGAGAGCGAGAAAGGCAGTGCATGAGAAGAGGGCAAAAGACGCATATGGGGCACGAGAAATCAGGGCGGGGACGACGAGACCGACGATAAAGTTGTTCAGCCAGTTGGAGGCGGCGGCAAAGGCCATACCCTCAGCGCGAATGGAGGATGGCAGGATCTCGGCAGGCAGGCCCCAGGCAATGGGCCCCCACGAGATCTCGAAGCAGAACATGAAGATGAACATAAAGGCGGTACCGGCCTTGGCGCTAGCCTGGTGTGCAGCCCAGTCGTGGTAGGAGGTGCCGATGTCGGCACCGGTGATGAGCTGACAGGACAGAAGCATAAAGGTGCCGAACAGGAGCAGTGGCCGGCGGCCGAAATGGTCGATAATGAAGATGGGCACGGTAGCACCGACGAGCTGGGTCACCGAGAGCAGGCCGCCGAGTGTCAGCTGCAGCGATGAGCTATATCCGAGCTGGCGGAACAGCGACGTCGAGTAGTAGGTGAAGCCGTTGACGCCGACCCACTGCTGGAATGCGTTGAGGACGATGACAATGGCGATGCGAGCCCTATAGCGCGACGAAAAGCACAACTTCCAACGGGACCACTGGCGTGAAACAAAGGAGGAGTGCGGCCGGCCGGCCGGACCGCTGGCGGGCTTGTCTGCGAGGTTCTCTTGCAGGGCCACGTCGCAGCGGATGCCGATCCACTCGGCCTGCACGCGCGTATCGGTGGGCGGCAGGCGGCGCAGCCAGGCCAGCGTGGCCAGGCTCTCCGCGTCGCGGTGCCGCATGGCGAGCCAGCGCGGCGAGAAGGGCAGAAAGTAGACCATGGTGGCGAGCACGAGGCCGGGCAGGATTTGGACAAGAAAGACGGTGCGCCAAGACCAGCTGCTGACGAGGTTGCGGGTGCCGTAGGATATGTAGTAGGCGACGACGATGCCGAGGATCAGCATCCACTGCTGTAGCGTATACAGCGCGCCACGGATGTTGGGCTGCGAGATCTCGGCAATATACAGCGGCGCCACCATGGACGAGGCGCCGACGCCAACGCCGCCGATGAAGCGGCCGACAACCAGCATGGCATAGTCGACTGCGGCTGCCTGCAGTGCTGAACCGACCAGGTACCATGCAAGGGCGACCAGAATGGTGTAGCGTCGCGACACGCGGTCGCAGAAGAAAGCCGCCTGCAGCGCGCCCAACACGGCTCCGAGCTCAAAGATGGCCGTCACGAGGCCCTTCCAGAAGGAAGCGCGTGAGTTAGTCGCCGCGTCGACCTGTGGAAAGTGCTCGAGGAAGCGGTCGATGTTGAACAGCACGTTCCTGTCTGGTTAGCACTTTGGCAGCACCACGGGGACGGAGGGGAGTGACCCACATTTGACCTTGATCGAAGCCATACAGGAAACCGCACATAGCAGCCGCCCAGGCGCTCAAGACCACGGTAGGTGACTGGACAAAGGCAATGATACCCGGCTTACCATAGCTCAGGCCAAGTTGCTTCTGGTCACGCACGAGCTGCTCGACCTCCAGCACCGTCTCGCCGGCCGTCGCCGACATGCTTGGCTGAAGTTGAGGCAGATCTTTTTCTTTGTCCATGTTGTATGAAAGGCGAGGAGGGATGCGGATCTGTTGGGCTGTGTATCAGCAGCACCAGAAGAATGCTGTGTCTACAAGTCGTCTTTATAGCACCGCAGCCGTATGCAAAAAGGCAAGGCTGCGTGGCCTTGTTGGGCCGAGTGTAATCTGGAGATGTCTGGGCGCAGGGGCTAAACTAGCCTGGGCCGAGTCAAGGCCTCCTGGGCCGAGCACTATCTTGATCTATGACCGTGAAAGATTAGCCGGTAGAGAAAAACTTGATATATTATCTTTGTTTCTGTCTATCTTCCCGTTGTCTTCGCTTTTGTACATTTGTTTCCTTGTCTTCATCCCTGCAGCTGCGCTCTGCCCTCCCAACGAAAGACATGCCTCCATCCTCTTTCCGCGAGACGCGGACGGTCGTCTCTGTCGACCCGCATGGCGAACCGCTGAAGCAGGCCAATGTGCATACTCGATGGCACCCCGACATCCCGTCTGTGGCAACAGTGCAGCCGGGTGAAGCCTTCCGTATCGAGTGCCTAGACTTTACGGGCAACTTCATCCAGAACAGCGACTGCGCCGACGACGTCCTCGACTTTCACTGGGAAAACGACCACCACCTCTCGGGGCCAGTGCGCATCGAGGGCGCCCAGCCCGGTGACGCCCTGCGCGTGGATATCCTAGACGTCCAGCCCTTTGCAAACCGCTCCTGGGGCTTCTCGCTGGTTGACCCGGGCCTCGGACCGCTGGACCAGCCGGGTCGTACGCGCGTGGCCAAGTCGATATGGGACTTTGACGGCAACACGGCCTCGTCGCGCCACGTGGCAGACATTCGTTTCTGCGGCCGTCCACACTGCGGCGTCATTGGCACGGCACCCTCGGCCGAGCTGCTCCAGACATGGGCCACTCGCGAGGCCGCGCTCAACGAACAGCCACGCAACCATGGTGTCATCTGCGCACAGCTGCCAAAGGCCGCTGGCGCCTACGTTGGCCAGCCCGGCCTGCCGCCGTCTGTGCGCGCCCGCATCGCCGCCGAGGGCGCCCGCACCAAACCAGCGCGTGAGCACGGCGGAAACATCGACTCAAGCGCGCTGACCCGCGGCGCATCCATCTTCCTGCCCGTGTTTGTGCCCGGCGCCAACCTCTCGGTCGGTGATCTACACTTCAACCAGGGCGACGGCGAGCCGACATGTGCCATTGAGATGGCCGGCATTGCCACCCTCCGCTGCACCCTGCTCCCGGGGGGGGCCGCCACGTTGGGCCTGGACAAAGGCGGGCCCATTGTGCTGCCCAGCCCGGCCGAGCCCCTGTACCGCCAGCAGGTTGTCTTCCACGGTCTCTCTATCGACGATGGCGGAGTACAACATCGCAGCTGCCTCACAACCGCCTTCGTTCAGGCTGCCTCGCGTGCCATGGACTACCTCGGGCGCTTCGGCTACTCTCATGAGCAGGCTTATATGATTATGGCCGCAGCGCCAATTGAGGCAAAAGTGTTGGCCGTACCCAACATTCCTACCGCCAACGTGTCCGTCGGGCTGCCCACGCAGATCTTCGACTTCGACATACAGCCCACCGCTAGCGGCCCTGTGGCAGCCGCCCGTGGTACGCCTGCCCTCCTGTCCAAGGAAAGAGAGAAGGCATTCCTTTCCGGAAAGAGCAAAGAGGACGTCAGGTCGCCATTCCGTAATATGTAGGAGTGGACTGAAAAATCATAACCTAGATGTTTTTACCATGTAGTGGAATCTTAGATACGACACTTGCTCGGGATGAAACATCGAAAAATTTGTTTGTAATTTTTTTTTTTTTTAAAAATCAAGTAAATAATCAAGTCAAAGCTTCATACCTTGCCTTTTAACTGGTCACAGTACCCTATGAGCACGGCCAACATCACCATCAAAACGAAGTGAAAGTGAAAGTGGCGTCGGCAACTGGCCGACGCACGTGATTATGCACGTGCACGGTACTAAAGACCCGTGAGAATCAGCCCCACGTAAAATGTCAGTGGATACCTCGTGGCTGAGAGATAAAGACAGAGGGGCTAGTTCAAGATAAGACGACATCCGGTCACATTGCATTGAACACCACCTTCATCACCTCGTGGCACACATGATCATGGAGCGTGAAAGTCCGTCCGAACCAGCTGGACAGCGCCAACGCAATGGCTGCCTGACTTGTCGGGATCGGTGAGTGCGAAGCACGAATGGGCAGCAGCGTCTATTTGTGGCCACTGACAACGCCTACAGGAAGAAGCGATGTGACCAGAACTACCCGATTTGCGATTCCTGTCGTCGATTGAACTTTGTCTGCCGCCGGGAGGACCCACGGCGACCGCGAAAGCCCGGACGACCAGCGGCTTCCAACCGCAGTGGATGCGGTGGGTGCTTGACTTCATTGCGGGTTCCGGACCTTTCCGTCTTCTGGGCTGGAAGCAGCGGGAGCGGCCACGGCAGTGGCAATGCCGGAAATTTGCGTCATGGCTTCGATTATGCAGGGCCGCAGCGACGACTTTTCCTGCGATATTACACACAAGGGCTCGCGGCCTTGATCACGACGAACCTAGCCAACAATTGCTTTCTCTCCGTCTTCTTGCCTCTGGCCATGGATGCACCGCCCTTCCTCGATGCCATTATTGCCTGGTCTGCGACACACCTCGCGTTGCGAGACAAAGAATACCAGACCATTGCACTCCAGTGGCGAGGGAAGGCACTACGATCACTCACAGCTTCGTTGGCCGCACCGCAGCGGCAGCCCGAGGTCGAGCTCGCCTGCTGTCTCGTTCACTGCGCACTGGAGAGCATATCTGGGGATACGCGGCAGTGGTATACGCACGTCCAGGGCGCACACCACATCATCCGCTCTGTGTCATCGACAGGACCGTCTTTGGATCTGCGCTTGTTCTCCTCGTTTGAGGGCAAGTGGTTGATTCGCAGCTTTGCTTACCACGATATCATGTCGACGGTAGCCGAAGACAGGAGGCCACTGATTGTGGCTGGTCACTACTGGATTTTTGGTCATGACGAAGAGGCACCCGACAGTCTCTTCGGCCTCGCCTCCAAGGTCATTTACCTCGTGTCCGAGACGAGCCTACTAAACATGGACCTGCTCGAATGGGGCAACAACAGCATCGAGGACGACAGAGATGCCGAACACGGCCTCGTTGAAGACTTTATTCGCCGATACAAAAAGCTCGAGGCAGAGCTGCTGGCATGGCGCTGCCCATTTTCTACACAGCGCCCCCACCCGGGTGAGCTGGTGAGCTTAGCAGACATGTATCAAAATGCCGCCCTCATACACCTTTGGCGAGTTGCACGGCGACGCGACCTGCCTGTGAACCTCATTGAACTCCAGCGAAAAATCGATTTGGCGGTCTCGACCATTGTTGACCGGTTTTGCGGCATACCGGAGAGGAGCCTCGCCGAGAGTTCGATGTTATTTCCCCTGTTTCTGGCCGGGGGTGAAACCAGCGACGCACAGGTGATGGAGGCCGTTCGCCAGCGAATGCAAGATATGGTGGACTTTCGGTATTTCCACAACGTTGCAGTGGCACTGGATGTGCTGGAAGAGCTCTGGCATTTTCGATTATCGGGCAGGGCCCTGGACTGGAGAGATGTCCTGGATCGACGAAACTGGATGCTGTCCATAACCTGAACCACTATCATGTACTGTGAAGATTCGAGTAATAAGAAGAGCGCACCTACACAAGGAAGGACAATGACCTAGCGGCCGACCTTGGCCCCAAGAGCGATACGGAAAAAGTGATCTGAGTATCAATGGGCTAGAAACAAGTAGGCAGCGGGTCACTCTTGATGCCCTTGGCCTATCAGATTATGACGATGGGTATGTAGAGAAGACCTGCGATGAAATGTAACCGCGACCAGTTGAAAAATAATCACGCTGGACGAGTAATAAAGGCGTAATAGCAAAGATCACGTTGGTGCCGGAGTTGGCTCCCCGGCTGTAATGCTTGTCGTGAAGAACGCCGAATCAGCACGTTGACAATGTACTCCGCACGGCAGCGTGGGTATGGAAAACATTAAAATGTCCGCCCGAACCGCTGACGCAGATATATCGTCGAACTCCCGCCCGAGCCGCGCAATTGGTTTGCAAAATCACTCATTTTAAGGCCTGGGAGACTTTAAGCGCGGTTGTATATTCAGAGCATCCGAGTTTACGGATAGGAAGAGGGTCTACTGGAAAACCTTAATATCACTACACAGGACCGCTAAGAAACTACGGCCGAAAAGGTATTCTCAGAGTATGGAATCTGGACAGCACTCCATTAAAAAAGTACTATGGACTTGGAAAAGATGTGCCGAAAGAAATAGACGACTACCACAGATTGGTAGGCGTGTCATCCCGTTCTATCTTTTTCGCTATCGGAGTCGAAGTTAGTTACGGCCTGTACTCCGTAGTGCTTCCGAAATATGGATGCATGGGGGGCCCACACAGGGAAGCCGGGCGGCTACAGCGTGGGTTTTCTTATCGGACTTATTGACAGTCGGGAAGCCCCACAAAGCACAGCTTGAAGAGAGCTGCCTGGTCCCTTTAAATGGTCAGTATCTGCTGTGTCAACAGACGGATGTAATTTTTGAAGGGTAAGGACGTTTCAGTCATGGCTCTCGATCCCTTCTTCCACGACTCGCATATCTTCCACCGCGATTTTTCGCGGAAGCCGCTAAATGTGGTCTCGCAGACAGGACTCACTCTAACTCTCGACGACGGCCGGGCCATTCTCGATGCCACAGGCGGACCTGCAGTGGCATGCCTAGGTCACAATGTGCCAGAGGTCGCCGCTGCTCTGAACGCGCAGCTACAGAAGGTGGGATTTCTCTTCTCCGGCGGTGGCTTCCGTGAAGACACCACCGAGCAGCTAGCCGCTCATATCCTTCGTGGGCATCCCGGCGGCTTGACGAAGGCTATATTCCTGGGTTCTGGCAGCGAGGCCACCGATGCCATGCTCAAACTCGTCACGCAGTACTGGCATACGCGTGGTCAACCCCAGCGGGTGAACTACATCGCCCGCCGACAGAGCTACCACGGCAACACTCTGGGTGCACTTTCCGTCTCGGGACACGAAGGCCGTCGCAAAATGTACCAGCACTGGCTTTCCAGCAACGTGTCCTTTGTCGACGCCTGCTGCAGCTACCGTGGCAAGCTGGATGGCGAGTCTGATGAGGCATATGTCCGCAGGCTTGCCGATCAAGTCGAAACTGAGATTCAGCGGCTCGGCCCCGACACGGTAGCGGCCTTCGTAGCCGAGACAGTGTCAGGCTCGACCCTTGCCTGCGTCCCGGCAGTCCATGGCTACTTTCAAGCAATCCGGGCGATATGCGACAAGCATGACATATTGCTCGTGCTGGACGAGGTCATGTGTGGCATGGGCCGTACTGGCACCTTGCATGCTTGGCAACAAGAAGGCATTCGTGGCCCGGATGTGCAAATGATTGGGAAGTCACTTGGAGGCGGTTTTATCCCACTTTCTGGTGTTCTCGTGCACCAGAAGGTCTTTGATGCCATTGCAACCCCGACTGGAACATTAGCCGGGGGACACACATTCCAAGTATGTCCTCCCTGATCAGGAACATTTGACAAATTGCTTACTCCCAGACACACCCTGCCGCATGCGCTTCCGCACTCGCTGTTCAGCGCATCATCGATAGGGACAACCTGCTGGAGAATGTGCGGAACATGGGTGTCTTGCTCGAGAAGGAGCTGCGAGCTCAACTGGGAAGCCACCCCATGGTGGGCGACATTCGTGGGAGAGGTCTTTTTTGGGCCGTTGAGTTTATGCTGGATCCTGGGGAACGTACACCGTTCCCTTTGGATGTGGATTTTTCGGGGCGGGTTGTCGAGGAAGCACTGAAGGGATCGGGACTCCAGGTCCTTCGCAACATGGGCTTCCCAGGAACTTGGAAGGTGGACTCGGTTGTGGTATGCCCTCCCTTTATCGTCTCTGAGTCAGACATCCGTGAAATTGTCGCGCGGCTGAAAAAGGCTGTGGACGTTGTGGCGGCGCCTTTCCTGAAAACTGCGAGTTAGGCAATTCATTGGAGAATGAATGGCTGCTGGCTATTACGTTTGAATAACACCATTGAAAGATTTCTCAGGCGAAAGAAATATTAATATAAATCTGCTCAAAGTTTTCAAGAAGGAATGCAAGAATATACAGAGAATATGAAGATGCATGACGGCAGTAACGATCATTCGACCAACACTGCGTTTTCGCCAGAAGATTCACATCGGTTAAAGGGGCCCGCGGGGCCCGCCACAGTTTATGACGTCCGAGAGTTTGGGGGTGTTCCGCTTGTCTGTGTTTGACAGGGGGTGATATTTGGTCCGCGTCAGCTCTGTCTTGTTTTCACTTTCTTTATGGCTTTATTTTTCTCGATCTTCTCCCGTTCGTGTTCCTTCAACTTTCTTCGCTGGTTTGTGATTTTACGGGGCAAGCTTCTTAGCTACCATCACCCTTAATCTCTTAGACTCACCCCACCTGTTCATGTTTGTCTTCACTACAGCTAGGACACAATCTGTGCTCTGGCAGAGGTTTTGTGTAATCGCCAGATTTGTATAAGCTATCTCTGAGGCTTTTGTTTTTGCTACCTCGTCTGGAATTTCGTTTCATAGGCCAAGTCGTGGCCAGCCTCACTCCTTGATATCCTTTACAGGCACGCCCAGCTGTTCGACAGCCAACTCCTGGCCATCCAGGGCGAGATCACTGGCCTTGGTGATGTTCGTTTCCTTCATATGCCACCGAATGATCGGAAGCAGGCACAGCGGTCCAAACGCGAGAAACCCCCAGCTGCTTCCAAACAAGAACTGGTAAGAGACGCCCCTGAAGTCCAGCGCGTAGGCGCAAACTGTGCAGGCGGACTGCCAGAAGGTGAACATGGAGAAGTACACCGATAGCTAGAAATCACCTTGTCAGTACAAAACAGCGCAGAGAACCGGGCAATAATCGGGATACGTACCTCTCTGCGGTCATTTGACAATGCTCCGATAAACCACAGGCCGAAGGTGTTGTAGCACCCGTCCATGAATCCGTACATGACATACAGAAATGCCTTTGGGCCGTAGCCTGGACTGTAGATATCAAGTTTCTGAGCCTCTGTAAGGCCAAACTTGGTCTCCACCATAGCAAAGTAGCCGCCGATGCAAACTGCATTGACAAGCACCCAGACAAAAACAACCCCAACATATGCTCTGTAGCGGCGATTGAGCGGCAGCTTGTCGGTGAAAATAAGCATCACCCAGCAGGAGAAAATCTGCATAACGCCTGACATGAATGTGTTGAGCGCTCTTCCACGGACTGTGAAGACGGGCGAGTTGTAGCGGTTGTTCTGGTAGATGGAGTAGTAGTTGATCGCCCACGCATATGGCCACATCCACATAATCCACTTGTGCGTTTTCAGAACTTTCCACGAGGCCCGGAGCTGCTCCGGCAAGGTCAAATGTGCAGGGAGGGTGACGCGTGTCCCGTCCTCGCGCACCATCTTGGTCATTGGATAGAGAAGTAGGGCCACAAATGCGCCGATGATCATGAGGATGAACAGTCCAATATAGGTACCGTCAGTGACCCTGGAGTGGTTGCCACTCCCAGCGTTCCAATTCTGACCGACGGGGATGGCAGACCCGACCAGCGTTCCCACCTGGAAGACGGTCCAGAATATGGAGACGTAGAGTCCCTTTTTGTCTTCGGTGGCATAGGAAGAGATGCCGGTGCGGTCAGCCGTCCACAGGAAAGCCGCTGACAGACCATTCCAGGCGCCGCCGAAATAGACAAAGCCTTCGTTTCCGGTGTGGTTGTAGCACCAGAGGCTTGCCGCATATGCAGCGTAGCCGATGGAGCCAAAGCACAGAGTCGCTCGCATTCCGAAATAGTTCAGGCAAGCCGGGCTGACGAAGCAGAAAACAGTGAAGACGGTGTAGAGGGTGATGTTGGCGCCGTCGGCGAGAGTGGCTGTCTGCTGTCCAGCACCACCCATGGCGGTAATCACATGGTACATGCCTACTGTCAAAAAAATGACAAAACCCAGCATGGCCGTCTGGACGCGCGGGTGGCTGTAGGGGTACAAGTTCAAGCCGAAGACTCGGTATGGTTTGGGGACCTGTAACATGGTAAGCTTTTTACCGGCTATCCACCAGACGTGGTCGTACCTCAACAGTCCCTTGCACGTTCAACGCAGCCTCATCGGACGTGGTATGGAGTTGTTGGCCCGCCTCGAGGGCGTGATGGGTATAGACCACCTCGGCGTCTTTCCCGACGTTGATGCGCTTGAAAATATTCTTCATCGTGGCCGGCCGTAACTGGGTCTTGTGCATGGGCAAGTGAAAGCCGAAGTTGAAGTGCAGCCCGATGCACTGGGGCTCTCCGTGTTGTCTGAGGACCTTTATAACCTCAGAATATGAGGAACGTGGCGTCGCGAACATACCCCATCACCTGTGTATAAAGCCATCGTGATATCAGGTATATGTTGTGTTCGCCAGCGCTACGGGCGCGCATTTCTATCTGCGCTACATGTTCAGTTTATCGAGCGGTTCGGGCGGCCATTTGCGGGTGTATTTGGCCCCGCGGTTCGGGCGGGCATTTATATCTCTGTAGGCTTTTTTTCTCTGTTATCATCATCACAACCCCACCCAACTACTGCGCGACCCATCGCTAGCTAGTACAAGGCGTTATCAACTTACGTTCTTTGTATTTTGCTCCACTAACCAACCACTAAACCAGGCACGTTGTACGGAGCATTGTCCGGTGAATCTATTAATGCTCCTATCTATCAGATCCACAGAAGACTCCGTACCTGCAGTACAGCTTTGGTTCAGTGACCGCCTTTTGCCGCCTTTTTGCCGGACATGCCTCGTATAAATTGGGCGATTAGAGTTCTGGCACTGCTTTCTGTTCGTTGTCCAGAAACCGATCAGACCCAAACCAAAACCCAAACCCAAAACAGCAAACAGTCAACACCATGGTGCCGTGGCAAGATATTGCAGCCGAGGAGCAAGTTCGAGTGCGCTCGGAGCTGCCCAAGGAATGGCTTCTTGAAAGTCTACCCGCGGATGACGTTGCCAATGTGATGCAGGTCCCATACACGTGTGGGTTGTTGAGCAACAGAGAACTGGAATGGACGGACAAGGACGCGACAGAACTGCTCGACTTGCTCGCCAGCGGGGAGGTCAAGAGTTACGATCTCACCTTGGCATTTTGCAAGAGGGCGGCGATTGGGCAGCAGCTCGTATGTCGTCAACCAAAATATGGATTCCACGTCCTATTCGTTTTCATGTTCTGACCTTGCCTCTGCAGTTCAACTGCATGACAGAGATGTGGTTCGAAGAGGCACTCCAACATGCGCGGGAGCTGGATAGTATCCTCGAAAAAACGGGAAAGACAGTTGGGCCATTCCACGGCCTGCCCTTCTCGATCAAATGCACGTTCGCCGTCAAAGGAAAACGATCATCGAGTTGCTACGTTGCCTGGGCAAAGAACGTGGCCGAAGAGGATGCACCAGTGGTCAAGATCATACGTGACTCCGGCGCTGTTCTGTTTTGCAAAACCGCCAACCCCCAGACGGTGATGCATCTGGAGACGGTATCCAACTGTTCGTGTCCCAAGCAGAGCACAATTGTTCTTTGAAGTTCTCACTTTACTAATGTCGCGGGGGCATGCAGTATTCGGGCGTACTTTGAACCCATACAATCGGCAGCTCACTCCTGGCGGATCGTCCGGTGGGGAGGCTGCACTGGTCGCATTCGGCGGATCACCTATCGGTCTGGCTGCCGACGGGGGAGGAAGCATTCGCTCACCAGCTGCCAACAACGGCCTGTTTGGCATGAAGTGCACGCCAGAACGAATCCCCATTTTCCGATCCACTGTGACGCAGCGCGGGTGCAAATCGTACCCCATCGTTGCTGGACCGGTCACGCGAACGGTCCGCGACTCGGAACTTTTCATGAAAGTCATCCTGGCTGCCGAGACATGGCGCATTGAGCCCTCGCTTGTGCCGCTGCCGTGGCGATCTATCGCCATGCCAGAGAAAATCAAGATTGGCGTGTATACCGACGATCTGGTCTGCAAGCCACACCCTCCGATCACTCACGCTTTGAACTTGCTGAAGGAGAAAATCAAGGCACACCCGGCATTTGAGCTTATTGAGTGGACACCGTACCGTCATTTTGACGGCTACGATATCATTCGACAGCTGTTTTGGGAGGATGGCGGGGTCGAGACCAAGGCCATCATGGACGGCTCTGGCGAGCCGATCCTTCCGCTCACGCAGTGGGTGATGAAGGAGCCCCATATTCGGGCGCGCACGCTAAAGGAGAGCTGGGAGCTCAACTACCAGCGTGACGTTTTCCAGAAGGAGTACCTGAAGCATTGGATGTCGGCGCCTTCGGTGCCGGACTTTATCGTGGGTCCTGTCGGCCCGTCGGCAGCTCCACGCCACGAAACCGCGCGGTACTGGGGCTACACGGCCGTTTTTAACCTCCTCGACTACCCAGCGTGTTCGTTCCCGACCGGCTTGTTCTGCTCCCCCTCTTTGCACCCGGCCGACATGGATTACAAGCCCCGGGACAATGAGTTTGATGCGTACAACTGGCAAAACTACGACTCCAAAATTTTTGAGGGCGCACCAATCAGTCTCCAGGTGGCTGGCAGAAAATGGGACTGTGAACGGACGTTAAAGGCGGCCGGGATGTTGACGAATCTGTTTGGGGTCGACCGAACGCCGTCCAGCAAACCGTAAAAAGTGAAGCTTTAGTCGATTGTGTGAATATACTCTCTGGACTTCTGCCCCGTTGATATTTCTCTCAAAGCAGTAAAATCCATCACAAAGTATATTCGTGGCTGAAAGACAAGGTTCGAGATAACGACGTCGCCGGTCATTGCATTATTACAACTTTCACCACCTCGTGACACACACGTGAAAGTCCGTCAGAACCAGCTGGCCAGTGCCAACACAGTGACTGTCTGACTTGTCAGGATCAGTATGCAGAGCAGGAATGGACAGCGGCGTAGGTTGTGTGGGCACAGACAGCGCTGTTAGAAGAAGCGATGTGTCCAGAAGTTTGACAGCCTGTCTTAGCACTATTCACAGCGGTGGCAAGGTCGACAATGCTAAACGTCGGAAGGCCACAGTCGCCCTGGGAAAAAAGGACCAAGAGTGAGAATCAACGAACGGGCTGTGCCGACGCTATCTACCGCGCGGTAATCCAGGTTGTCTTTCCAAGTACGGAGTGCAGGGTTGGCAGTATATAACAAATCTGGGCAGGCTGGCGTTTCTGCTAAGGTGGCTGAAAGGTATGAACTAGTTTGAGGTCCCCTCAAAGTCTGCTACCGTATGTCCGATCTTCGCCTTACCCAAGTCATAGTTGTGTATAATGGTCATTATAGGTAGGACACACACCGATGTCTTTCACTAGCCAGGTCAACGAGCAACCCGGTGCCAACTTGACCTACTCGCTAGAAAAATTTAATGTTGTCCAATCATATATGGTTGGGACAGATATTGTTCACAGAGAGACAATATACGGCTTGCCAAGGCATGTCTGTAACGCAGGGGTAGTAAGTCTTGGCAACCACGCATGCAGCCCGACATTCTCCGAATGAAATCAACCGAATCTTGTTCTGCCCCAGCCAGTGCACAGCGGTTCTCTTTGTCTACGGCAGACTTATTTCTTTAGCTGGCAGCGCGGACAATTTAAGACCTTCCAGGTTTTTGGGAGGTCAAATGCCAAAATACCCAGTGCGAGACAGCCGACGTACGACCACAAGCTTCGGCCACGCCTGCGCAGATGTGCATGCACCTGTGAGGCGAACTGCGCTAGTTTTAAGACCTGTTATATCTCCAGTTAGAAATGCAACAATGGGAATTTCTTGAACAAACATGGCACTGTAGGCAAGTGTGTGATGTATCAGATGCTACATTAGGGTCAGGTGTTTCCTTGAGACAGCTGGAATCGGCGGCGGTCGCGGTGCGTAGCAAAAATTCGATCGAGGGGGTATACTCTTCTGATTTCTGTCAGTTATAGGATCGGTGAAAGTCCATCACGAGGTATGCTGAATTGGATTTTATTTTCTATTCATGGGCTTCTGTGTATTCGCGAGCTTTTTCACTCAGGCTTTGTACACGCGGACCTTGTAGTCATCCCGCCACTGGTCCTCAATGGTAGCAAGCTGGGACAGTTGCGTCTTCTTCATATACTCATCCTCGGGGGTGTCGCGGTAGTCTTCCCGGTCGACGTCCACAAAGCCTTCCTTGACATACGACCGCGGGGTAATCATGAATGAGCGACCTGTAGTGTTAATATGTATTTTGCGCGCAGTTTGGGGTTTGCAGCCGACTCACCATTGATTGTCTTGTCTGTGGAGATGCGCATCATGCAGCTAGCCACGTCGGCCTGCTCGCCAAACTCGACACCACGGTTGATCAGCCACTTTTCGTACTCGGTCGTGCGGATGGCACTTTTGATCCAGCACGGCGCCACATAGGCAATGCGAATGCCCTGCTCCCAGCTGCTGCGGCGCACCGTCTTCATAAAGCCGCGCAGGCCGTGCTTGGTGGCCGTGTACTCCCAGTTGCCAGGCGAGTCGATGTAGGCCACCATGCTGCCAGTGATGATGAAGCATCGGTCGCGGTCCTCCGACTCTTCTTGCTGGCGGAAGTAGTGCACCGCCAGTTTCCATGTGTAAAAGGTGCCATCAATGTTGACGCGGACAATGTTGAGGTCTGGCTTGGTGGGCTCGCCCTTGGGGTCTACTGCCGTCAGCGGTGATCATCTTCCAAGCATTGTCTCCGATACTGTAGTCGCTGCCACTTGCCGCTTTAATTGTCGTCACATACCATCAAGCGTCCACAAGCTGTCACCAGAGCTGCGGCTGATGCCTGCGTTGGCAATCACCACGTCGACGCTCTTGGCCGGACTCTTAGCCTTGGCCGTGGCAAACATGGCCTTCTGGTCGTCCCAGCTGCGGATGTCGCACTTGACAAAGACGCAGCGCGGCGTGTCGGCCCCCGCGTTGAGCTCGGCCTCAATGGCCGTGCCCCGATCGTTGAGGTCGGCAAACGTCACAAAGGCGCCAGCAGCGACAAACTCGCGCACCGTAGCCTCCCCCATGCCATTGGCACCGCCGGTCACAATGACAGACTTGCCGCGAATCTTGCTGGCATCGGGACGGATGGTGTGGTCGACGGGACCGGTGTAGTTGTACTTGGGGATCGGCATGGTGAGCGTGAGTGTTCAGGAAGAGCAAGAAGTATGGAATGGGTAACTGAAGCAATAAATGAGGATGGACGGCAGCAAGGAGGGACGAGTATCTACGAAAGAGGACACAAGAGAAGCAGCATGAGACGGGCAAGACCTTCAATAACAAGTCCTCGGATTGCCACGGCAAAGTCGCCGGCTACCAACTGCTTGATTTCTTCCTTTTTTTTCTCTCCATTGTCCCCCAACTTTCTTCCGACCCCTCCCCGCTCCAAACTGCCAGAATTTGGAGGCCATGTTCACCTTGGCGTTCAAACATCCCTCATGACCTCGCCGGCATCGGCAGACCCACTGTTTTCTCCGCATCTAGGGCTCGGCCGAATCGCGCTAGCCCCGGCAAGCCGCTTTGGGACGTTGCCGAGCCTGATCGCTGGACTGATTTCTGCCCTGGCGCTAACATCTGTCCTGGCATGCCATGCAGTTGCCGAGTGCTGCCGGGTCCGGGCCCTGGAGAAGTCTTTTGCCATTGCCGCGAAGCCAGTGGGACGGCTGCAGCCCGAGCCGGTGGGCGTTTATGTTCGGAGAGGGCAGCTCAGGCGGGGGAAAGGGATCAGGGACAGGCCTTGGTACCATGCCGGCTCTGGATCGCCACCGCTGAGGAGACAAAGGCCCCGGCAGAGATACGCGGCCTCCAGCGCGCAACAGCTATATGTTGGAGACCAAATCACATGTTGGAGCTTCTCATGTTCGACAGACAAAAGACCTTCTACTTGATTGGACGTCGTCTTTGTTGAGTGCCAGGCCACTTCTATTTCACCCGGTCTTGTCTCCTGCCATCCTCTTGATTCTTTCTCTTTGGTCCTTGTTCATTAAACGACCAGTGTCTATACTTTCTGTTTCATCGTTTCTCCCTTGTCGTTTTCAGGTCCCGCCGTTTGTCTCACCTGGCGATATGACTGCCCACGTCGACGTGTCAGCAGGCGCTGCGGCAGCTGCCGCGCAGTCAGTCAACACGGCAACCGTGCCTGCTGCAAGCCCAGCCGCGGATAATACGCGCTTGCCGGCGCCAGAGCTGCCGGAGGTGCTCAACGTCAACGCCAGCGCGGCGGCTCTGCCGCAGAACCTGGACGATGATGCAGAGGCCCAGGCAGAGGACCCGTTCAAGCTGAGCCCGCACTACGCCTACACGCCGCGGCGGCTCAAGGTGATCACCATCGGAGCCGGGTTCTCGGGCCTTCTGATGGCGCACAAGTTTCAGCACCGCTTCCCGGAGATGCGCGACATTGTTGACCACACCATCTTCGAGGCGCGCAGCGATGTTGGCGGCACCTGGCTGGTCAATACCTACCCCGGCGTGCAGTGCGACGTGCCGGCGCACATCTACGTAAGCAGTCTCTTCGACTCCCTGGCTAAGCTTGGCCGCCGGGGAGCCTTGACGTCGTGCTAACGTATCAAGGCCTTTCCTTTCGACCCCAACCCGAACTGGAGCCGGTTCTATGCCAGCGGTGCGGAAATTGAGGCGTACATCAAGGCCACCGTGGTCAAGTGGAACCTCGACCGCGACGTGCAGTTCAACACACGCGTCGTGGGTGCGCACTGGGAGGAGGAGCGCAGCCAGTGGCGCGTGCGCGTCGAGCACGACGGCCAGCAGCGTGACGAGTACTGCCACGTGCTGATCTCCGCACAAGGCGTCTTGGTGTAAGTGATGCTCAGTCCGTACACTTACGTGGTTGCCACCTTTCTTGTACTCTTTCTGTTATCTGTCTTCTGTCCTCTGTGCTGACTCCCAGGCACGAGAACTGGCCGAATATCCCCGGGCTGCGCGACTTCAAGGGCCACACAACGCACTCGGCGCGCTGGGACCACGACTTTGACTACTCTCACAAGCGCATTGCCGTCGTTGGCAACGGGTCGTCGGGCATCCAGATTGTGCCCAAGATGGCGGAGCTGCCGGGCACGGACGTAACCAACTTCATCCGCAGCCCGTCGTGGGTGTACTACCGTGCGCCTCCGTCGAAGCACTTGGGCGGCTCCGTGGGTGAGGACGACACGAACCCGGCTTACAGCGAGGAGGAGAAGCGCCGCTTCCAGGACCCGCACTACCACTTGGCCCACCGCAAGGCCATCATCTCGCGCACCAACAAGTCCTTCTACCTGTTCCTCAAGGGCCCGAACAACGAGGCAGCCGTGCGCCTGGCCGCAGCCCAGATGGCCGAGAAGCTCAAGCATGACCCGAAGCTGTGCGAGCAGCTAATCCCCAAGTGGGAGCTGGGCTGCCGCCGTATCACGCCGGGCCCGGGCTATCTGGAGGCGTTCCTGCGCCCCAACTGCCACCTGAACAGCAACGCCATCGTGCGCGTCAGCGACCACGCCGTGCACACCGCTGACGGCCAGGCCCACGAAATCGACGTGCTCGTGTGCGCCACCGGCTTTGACGTGTCGCATTGCCCGCGCTACCCAATTGTGGGCCGCAACGGCGTCGACCTGTCCCGCCTGTGGCACGACAACGACCCCGAGTCGTACGTGTCCGTGGCCGTGCCGCACCTGCCCAACTACTTCATGATGATGGGCCCCAACTGCCTGGGCGGCCACGGCTCGCTGGTTGAGTCCCTGAACTGGACCGGCGACTACATTGTCAAGTGGATCCGCAAGATGGCCACCGAGGACATCCGCGCCGTCGCTCCCAAGCAGGAGGTTGTCGACGCTTTCATCCGCTACGGCGACGAGATCCACAAGACCCTCGTCTGGACGGGCAGCTGCAAGAGCTGGTACAAGCGCAACCGTGTCGACGGCCGCGTCACGGCCCTCTTTGCTGGCAGCGCCCACGTCTTCCAGCGCCTTCTGTCCGAGCTGCGCGCTGAGGACTTTGAGATCAGCTACCGCAGCGCCAACCCCTTCCGTTTCATGGGCAATGGATTTACTGCATTTGAGATGGATCCGGCCAGTGACCTCTCGTGGTATGTCGAGGTGGCCGAGAAGCTGGAGCCGGTTTCCGGCAAGCCAGAAACCGCCAAGCTTGAGGCCAAGCCGGAAAATCAGGTGACGACGACAGCTTAGGAGCCATAACATAGGCAGACAGGGAAACATATGTAGAGTGCTTTTAGATTAAATTTGAACTGTTTTTATTGAAGGACGGCCCGCATGGTAGAGAGAAGATTTCTGGACATTGTGGATATGGTTCTCTTTAGAGGGATATGCCACATCAAGATTTTTGTGATCTATTTTTTTTTTCTTGTTGCTTTGTTTTTTACGTATATAATCGATGAACTGAGCTAAAAAAAAAAAAAAAAAAAGCAAACAATCAAAAGTAGCCTGGAAGATGGCATAACAGAAAATGCATGTAAAAAAACAACGCAGACACCATAATACAACGACAGCCCCGAGCTGATGAAGACTCAGGTATTTCCCACAACGGATGTCCTATGCCGCCCATGGCATGCTCATGTCCACTCCAGCCTCGCCAGCGCCCACGCCCACATCCGTATCGAATACGTCAAACATATAGTCTGCCCACGGCTCCAGTAGACCTTGGTACTGTGAGAACAGCACGTCGGGCATGAGCATGTTGTCAGGCGACGGCAACCGCGTGGCCACGCCGTGCTCACGCCCCTCCAGCAACACCTCGGCTATTTTGTTCGTCTCGGGCGTGACAAACGGGAAGAGGTCGACCCACAGGTCGACGGGGTCGGCCGCGTACTGAATGCTGTTGGTAGCAGCGGCTGCCTTGCTGTCGTTGCCGCTGCCGCCGGTATTGCCACCCGGTGGCGGCCCGGAGAACGAGCGGCGCAGGCGGTCAAAGCCGTCCCCAATGACGTTTGCCGACGCCCACATGTGCTTCAGCTCACCGATGGTCTGTA
Organism: Ophiostoma fasciatum; assembly: GCA_019925495.1. Lineage (NCBI taxonomy): Eukaryota > Fungi > Ascomycota > Sordariomycetes > Ophiostomatales > Ophiostomataceae > Ophiostoma > Ophiostoma fasciatum. Next base: position 29,605 of record JADHKM010000018.1, read on the forward strand.
CCAGCACGTCGAGGCCGCTGTTCGCAGCCGCAGCCAGCTCGCGCACGCGGCTGGCCTGAAGAAGGGCAATGAAGGCCATAGCAGAGTACCAGCAGGTAACAGCCATGAGGAAACGCACGTTGCCGCGAGCCATAACGTCGCGCAGGATGCGCGCAATGCATGAGGCGGCCAGGATGGCAGCAGGCTGTGCTCGTGGGAGGGCCTGCGGCGAAGCGCGGTGCAGGTGCAGCACGATGACCGTGGTCAGGTAGGGAAGATGTAGCTGGTGCACGTCGCGGTCAAAGGCATCAGTTCGAGCCTTGCCAATGGGAAGCTGCAGGTGGGCCGGCAGCGACTGCACCCAGAGCACCAGCTCCTGGCGCAGTGACGCGAGTGCTGCCGCTGACGAGTCGCCGCCGGATGAGTACAGCGGGTCATTGTAGCCGCTTCCTGTGGCACCGCTGCTGCTGGCCATGCGGGAGAGTACCTTGGCGGCGCGGCCCATGATGGCGCTCAGGCGCACCCAGTGGATGAATATCTCACCCTGCCGCTGAGACACGGCGTCGTCGGGGAAGTCAGCTAGAGTGGGCGGCGATATGGAGCAGTCGTCGGGGTCGATAATGCATGGTTTGCTCTGGCAGAGGGCTGTAATACGCTCGCGGGCCTGTTTCTTGTGTCAGCAGATAGGGTTCCCGCAGTGTAGGTCTCACCGTGCGCTCGCCCCCGAACCAGAGGGGTCACTCCGGGGCGTATACGTACAAATGCCGTCCACCAGATACGACGCCGCAAGCTCAGATTCATGCGATGCCGCAGGGGGTGATCGGGGGCCGGCTCGCGGTGGAAGTTCATCTGCTGGGCGTGCCGGATGATCACGGACGTCCACCACCACGACGAGTGGCGGTGGGCCGTGGTGGGTGGCCGCGGTGCCCACCAGTAGAAGAGCGCCAGCGCTTTGAGTGCGGCCTCGGTGTCGGCCTCGGCATCGTGGTAGAACAGCGATGTGGCCTTTTGGTAGTAGGCAGCCGGGCCTTCATGTGGAACAAGGGGTGGCTGCACGTGGCTGGCTGCCAGGGCCAGCGCATTCGCCAGCAGCGACGACCGTGGCAGCTCGTCCGCCAGAGTGGTCCTATCCAGCACGGGGCACCACGGGTAGCAGACACTAAAGTACGTCTCGGCGAAGCTCTGCAGCAGCTCTTGTTGCTGTGCGTCGTCGGAATCGGTGAATGAACCGCCGCATTCCGATGCAACCGCTGATGTGTCCGTTGTCGTCGTCGTTGTTGTTGTTCTTGTCATAGTTCCTGTGGCCGTCTTCTTTGACGTGGACGAGGAGGCCAAGGGTCTGGCGGCCGATGACTGTGACAACGACGACAGCGATGCCAGCGATCCCGCAGCGGCCATCCTTGCCATGGTCTCCGGTGCTGGTGCCGGTGCCCCTGATGCTGTCGCCGCCGCTGCTGCCGCCGTCGATGCCGCGGTACCTGAAGAGCCCGAGGCGGTAGCTGACTTCGTCGCCAGGAGTTGGCGCGCCTCCTGCTCTTGGCGAATGGCATCAATCTCGTGTTCCGGCCCGTATACCTGCAGGAATCCAGTGTCCACATCGCCACCATGGCTGCGCCCGGCGCCCTCTGGTGGTGACCCAGACGACACCGACGGAATCGATGTCATATGCGGCAGCGGTAGCGATGATACCGCTGATACTGCTGCCCCCGTCGCCGTCGTGGTAAGGGGAGACGAACCAGCCGCCTCTCTGGACGACGACTGCGCCATTGTATACTCAAAGCCGCCACCGTCTGCAACAGACACGGCTGTGTTGCACACAAGGCCGCCCTCGCCGCCTCTCTCGCCCGTCCCTCCGCCACCACCACAGCTGCTGCTCGTCACAGATGCCCTCCGTAGTGTCAGGTCGTCGTCCATACAAACAGGTGTGGTCGCCGTGCCGGACGATGGAAGGCAGCGCCGGCCGCGTTTCGGAGCACGCAGCCGGCACTCGCGGCCGGCCACGTCACATTTAGAGCAGCGGTCGCAGCCCATGTCCTTTCGAATCTAGCTTATGTGCTTAGCCCAGATTGTCCTTTGTTCGCTTGCACGTACAGTCTAGCTCCTCTTACGCACCTGCAGGTCGCATTTGATTTTCTTGGAGTGGCAGAACAGACAGGCCAACTTGGCTCGGCGCCGCTTGGGCTCGCATCCTGTGTAGAGCAGCCAGTCGCCCACGATCTCGGTCATGGCGGCAACGTCTGGGGCGCGCGGGGGGGTCTGAACTTCCTATGCCGTAAAATAAGAACAGACAGTCGAGCAGTGTTGCGAACGGAGACCGAATAGGTATCGAGTTTGAACGAGGTAAAAAAATACCAGAAATATAAACGGAACTACGCGGAGAAAGAGCGGAGGCAACCCTTTTTCCCCTCTCCCCAGGTGGGCCCGGGGGGGGGGGGGGGGGGGGGGGGGGGGGATGGGGGCCCGCCGCCCCCGGCAAACGGAGTGGGGGAGCGGTTGC
>JADHKM010000018.1:32090-70096 GCA_019925495.1 Ophiostoma fasciatum
GCTGGCGCGGCCCGGCCGCCGCCGCAGTGTGGGCGCCGCCGCCGCCCCGGCCGCCGCCCCCCCCCCCGGCCGCCCCCCCCGCCGCGCCCCCCCCGCCCCCCCCCCCGCCGGGCCGCCGGGAGGTGAGAGGGAGCAGAGCGCCCCGGCTATCAGTCTTGGGTAGCGTTTTCCAGTAACATGACCAGAGCGATTTGTTGCCACTGTTGCGCAGGCACGCCAAAAAAGCGCTACAGCTAGCAGGGTCGTGCGGGGTGCCACCCCAGCAAGCATCCCCCGGACTCCGTTCGCGGAGCCCAACAAGTCATAGGGCGTGGGTCCCCAATTCACCAAGTCTACGAGTCTACGGATTAATACTCCGTACAACGCCCTGGTCCTACGAGCCAAGCTGCGGTATCGTTAACTGCTGGCCTGCATCCAAGTCTTGGAGGTCCCCTTCCGCGTCTTGGTCTCGATCTGTTTGTTACATTATGCATTGACTCGAACCATAGTTTCCAATACATAGATCAAACCAGATAGATCGCAACAGTTTTCCCCCTCTTGCACTTCCTGCCCTTCATCTTACAGAATGTACCGGAATTGGGGGTTCTGGCTTGTTAGCGGACACCTTCCTGGTCGGTTAGGGGTATAGTTTGCGCCCGCGTACCTTCTTGTCGGTGAGGTCGTCGTTGAAGGCATTGTCAAAGGCCTCAGAGGTGCCCGACTTGTCGCGGCGGCGGTTGTCCCACATGCACACGGCACGGTAGACGAGGGCCAGCACACCGGCCACGATGGCAGTGACGACGACAATAACGAAGCCTTGGGTGTAGCGGGGGCCATCCTTTTCCTTGAAGATCAGCGGGCCGATGAAGTTGCCTGCGCCGTTGTGTTAGCTACGGTTTGATTTCATCTCGTTTTTTTTGTAGCACTCACCAACACAGTAGCCGATATAGATGCCCGACGAAGCAAACGAACGCTTTGTGTAGCCGGCCATGTTGGCAATCATGAGACCCATGAGCACGGAATAACCGGCACCAATGGACGGCATGATGATGACGGCAAACAGAAGACCGCCCGTGTCGTGGGTGGGCAGCAGCCACAGCAGCAGGCCCGAAAGTGTCACGCCGATTTGAGCCACAAAGACGAGGTAGCAACGGATGCCACTGAACCGGTAGGCCAGCCAGCTGAACAGCAGGTCGGCCACGCCAGAGTAGAGGCCACAGGGCATCAGCAAGAGCAGCGACTGCAGCCCGGTGAAGCCAAAACCCTTGACGATAATGGGGACGAAAGTGGAGATCGGCCCGTTGGAGATCATGCTGAGCAGCGCGATAGCAAAGATAATCCAGAACTTGATGTCCAGCAGAAGTTCCACAATCTGCTCCGGCTTGTGGTGCGTGTTGCGCATGCCCGTGTTGTTGTTGCGGAGGCGTGCAACCAGGATGTAGCGCTCGCGTTCGTTGAAGCCGCGCGCGCGGACGGGGTCAGGAGGAAGCAGGAACCACAGAGCAAGGCCCCATGCAATGGTGATGGAGCCCGCAAAGTAGTACATGTAGCGCCAGGACGACACGCCGCCGTGGATCTGGCCGAAGGCGTAGTTAATGAGCGGCGAGAAGATTGACGCCCAGCCCGTCATGCTGTACCAGATACTGTGAACGTTAGAGAGAAGCGCAAGAAAAATAAAAAAAGGGAAACCGTGCCAACGTACCCCATGCGCATGGCCTGCTCATTTTTCTTGTACCATGTGCCCACGATCATCATGAACATGGGGCTGATGCCAGCCTCCAGGAAGCCAAGAAAGAACCGCTGGGCATAAATGCCTTGGTAGGTTTTGCACACGGTGGTCAGGATCAGACACAAGGCCCATAGAACGACAATGACGCTGGCCACACGCTCGACTGGAAAACGCTGGGCCAGGACCATTGCGGGGTAGGATCCGATGATGAAGCCCAGGTAGAAGATGGCCGCCGTCATGGAGTAGCGGTCGCCCACCGTCAGATGAAGGTCGGTGCGAATGCCGAAAAGGGCCTGGATGTGATGCGTTAGCGATGCTTCACTTTTGTAGCTATTCCTGTGCGCTTTTAGGACCCTTGACTTACCGCCTGGCCCAGCATGGCCTTGTCGTAGTACTGAAGCATGTAGGTGACGCAGAGAATAGGCATAAGCCTCCAGTCAACCTTGCGCAGAAGCTTCCTGCCCTCCTCCTCGGACCAGCTCTCGTCGCCATCATAGGTGGCCAACACTTTGACGGCCTCGTCCTTGTGCACGGTGTCAACCATTTCTAGCGTGACCTTGTTCTCGCTGGCGATCTCCACGTCCGCGGCTGCGGCCGGTGTGGCAGCAATGCCGTCACGCGGAGCCATGATGTCTGTCGTAAGACTGTCCCAAGCAGGGCAGCTGGACAAGTGGTCGATAGGAGATGCCGTGACAAGGCTAGGTCAAGTAGATAGGAGGCGGGTGTTGGAAAAGAGAAAAGGGATAGGGAGAGAAGAAGGATAAAATGTAAAAAGAAGAAAGAGAACAACAAAACAATACAGAAAAAAAGGGCACGGAGAAGAAGGTTGGGCCTTTTTGTTCTCACATTTCCAAAGCATCTCTCATCGTCCCGGCATTGGATGCATTCGTACCCCATGGGGAAAGAAGCCGGGCTTGGACACTTCGTGGGGAAAACACATAGCGTCTAGTCTCGGTGTCGGGGTATCGGACTCTGGTCTCGTGGCAACTGCGTAGGCGGGCGTGCTGGGGTTGTTGCCTATTCTTCGCAGGTGCTGATAATGCCTGGCTTGTCTGGCGCCGTTTAGCCGCTCACCGGCTGTCTGGTGCTGGCTCGTTGTCTGCCTGGCTGGCGCTATCGCCAGAGGTCTAGGACAGAATTGGACTACCGGACTGCCGAGCCGTAGCGTGGCATACCAGAGGGGTTGTTGCCGAAATGCGGGGAGGGTAGAGGATGAGGAAATTATATCGTTGTGGTTCAATCTCGAGTCAGCGTCTTTAAGGGGTTCGTATGCCACTGCGCGCCACTGGGAACGGCCGAAGTCATTTCGCGAGAGGGAAACCGCCACAGTTGCCCCCCTTCCCTGTCTTGGACCCACTCGTTTCGTCAACATGCTCGCTGATATCCCTACCGGCACGGCCACGGTCACGGTGAAGCTGATCAATCCGGTCAACTTTGGCCCGTCGGTCATTCGGCGCTTCATGCAACCAGCGGTGCCGGGGCTAGACACGTTTCCAACCGCACCGTCGCTGTCCTTTCTGCTGGAGCACCCGTCTGGGCGGCGTCTGGTATGGGACTTGGGCATCCGCAAGGACTACCAGAACTATGCACCGTCCATTACGCGCTACTTGCCGACAACCAGTTATACGATCAACGTCAAAAAAAATGTGGCCGATATCTTGGAAGAGAATGGCATCCCCCCGGCCAGCATTGAGGCCGTGATATGGAGGTGAGTGGTGAGTTTGCGCTCCATGTCCGCGGATACCCATTCTAACAGAGTCCAGCCACTGGCACTGGGACCACATTGGCGATCCGTCGTCGTTCCCGCCATCCACCGACCTCGTGGTCGGCCGCGGCTTCAAGGAAGGCCTTCTGCCGGGGGCGCCAGCGAACCCGGAGTCGCCTATCCAAGAGAGCGACTACGCGTGGGTTCTTCCCAGGGAAACCAACTCCCCGTTCCGGTCACCTGCATGCACAGCTAACGTCTGTAGCAACCGCACGCTGCGGGAGATCTCGTTTGAGGGCCCAGGCAGCCTTCGTGTGGGTCCATTTGCCGCATTCGACTACTTTGGAGACGGGTCCTTCTACCTCCTCGACACGCCGGGCCACGCAATCGGGCATCTCTGTGGGCTAGCACGGACCACGCAGGCAACCGCGGGCAGCGGGGACCGCGACACGTTCGTGCTGCTTGGCGGTGATGTGTGTCACTACTCAGGCATCCTCCGGCCGTCCCGGCACTTGCCGGTGCCCGACGAGGTCACGCTGGGCCCTGAGCTATTCCGGGAGAGCCACCCTGCCGAGCAAGACCACGCAGCCGTGACCTTCTGCCCCGGCGCGGCTTTTGTTGAGCTCCAGCAGTCGCGCGGGCGCGCAGCCACAGACACGCTGTTTGACCTCTGCTTCGGCCTGGACATGCCGCTGGCCACGCACACCGTGAGTGAGCTGCAGACACTGGACTGTGACGACAACGTGTTTGTCATCATTGCCCACGACGCCACGGTGCGCGACGTTGTGGACCACTTTCCGGCATCCCTGAACGACTGGAAAGCCAAGGGCTGGGGCCAACGCACACGCTGGGCCTTTTTCCGCGACCTCGAGCCGTACTGGCGGTCCAAAGGCTTGATGTGATCACGTGGCAGGCAGTATGGTACAATATATATACACGTCGGATGATTGACTGCGAGACTGGACCGTGCGTGGAAACTACATGGCTGAATTGGTATCGTATCGCACAGCCGGATGGTCCCTGCAAGCGCATGCGTCTCTGACCGCCGATGGCCCGTATTGTGGGTCCATTGCCGGCCGGTTGGCGTTCTCCAGCTCCGGAGCAAGCATAGTGATCCAAAGTCCGTCGCGCTAGTTCTACCCCGCACTTCGGCACGCTGTTTGGGGTAAGTCTCCGCATCTCGGTAGCTTCCCGATTCGGGCAACGCCGCAATGCGGTTGCCGTGATCCGTGAACCGTGCCGGCCTGCCGACCGGCGAGCCGAGCGAGAGCCGCCCGCCCCGCGCACGCGGCGGCGGCAGCGATGGCAAGGCAGCCCACAGGCGGGTACCGGGGTGCACATGTCGTATGTCGTGCGTTGGACAGGCCCGGTCGGCTGCCAAAACGTGTCTAGCGGGCAGCGAGAGAACGGATATCGTGCCGGAGGCATCTGGGGTAGTATATACGCTAGATACAGGCAGAAAAGCGAGGGGTTAGACGAAACGGCCGTTGAACTCATAAGGCAAGCGACAGCTATCCATCGCAGTTCCCCTGAGAGCGATCCTCCAGCACGACACACTCCGCGCAGCGAACCACAGCATCAGCCAGTCGACTCCCCCCCCCTCCCCACACACAGATCGCTATGGGTTCTGTCTCGCCTTTTGGGCCGCTTAACGAGGGGCTGGACTACGATGTTCTCATAATCGGCGCGGGTCTCAGCGGCATCTACACAGTGCACCGCATGCGCGAGCTGGGGCTGCGGGCGTTGGTACTCGAAACCGGGTCGGATGTGGGCGGGACGTGGTACTGGTACGTGTGCTGTGCGAGCGGTGTGCAAAACGGACAAAAACGGCTGACGAGATAGGAACCGCTACCCTGGTGCGCGCTTTGACTCGGAGAGCTACTCGTACATCTTCTCGTTCTCGCAAGAGATTCTGGACGAGTGGAAGTGGGTGGAACACTTCGCGCCGCAACCAGAGACGCTGCGCTATGCTGGCTTTATCACGGAAAAGCTGGGTGTGCGTGGAAACATCCAGTTCGACACGCGCGTGGTGTCGGCACACTGGCAGGATGCGTCTTCGTCATGGCGGTTAACAGACGATCGCGGGAAAACGTACACGAGCCGTTACCTTGTGACGGCCATGGGAATTCTGAACGCACCCACGATGCCTGCCATCCCCGGCATCGGGGACTTCAAAGGCGAGTCCTGGCACACGGCGCGTTGGCCGGCAGAAGCGACCACGGAGAGCCTGCGCGGCAAGCGCGTGGGCATCATCGGCACGGGCGCCACGGCCATACAGACCATCCAGGTCATTGCAAAGGAGGTCGGCTCGCTGACGGTGTTTCAACGCACGCCCAACTGGACGGCGCCGCTGCGCAATGGTCCCATCAGCGACGAAGAGATGGCTGCTATTCGCAAGCGGTACCCGGAGATCTTCCGCCTCTGCAGCACCTCGTACGCATGCTTTGTGCACCAGAGCGAGCCGCGCCGCACCTTTGACATGACACCAGAGGAGCGCGAGGCCTTGTGGGAGCACGTCTATCAGCAGAGGGGCTTTGCCAAGGTGCTCTCTGTGCCGGCGGACGTATACACGGATGCGGCCGCCAACAAACTGTACAGCGACTTTCACGCGCGGAAGATCCGCGAGCGGGTCCACGACCCTGCCACCGCAGAGTTGCTGATCCCCAAAAACCACGGCTTCGGCACACGTCGTGTGCCGCTGGAAAGCGGCTATCTCGAGGTCTTCAACCAGCCCAACGTGCGTCTGGTTGACGTCCGCGACAACGCCATCGAGCGCATCACCGAAAAGGGGCTGCGCACAGCCGACGGTGTCGAGCACGGCGAGTTTGACGTGCTCATCTTCGCCACCGGCTTCGATGCCGTCACCGGCTCGTTCGACCAGGTCGATTTCCGCGGCCGCGACGGGATCGCCTTGCGCGATATCTGGCGCCAAGGCATCCGCACCTTCCTCGGCCTCACTGTGCAAAACTTCCCGAACATGTTCATGGTCATGGGCCCGCACCAGATGTTCGGCAACATTCCGCGCAGCATCGAGTATGCCGTGGACTGGATTGCCGATATCATGCGCTTTGCCGCCGAGCACCGTCCGGCGCCGCTGCGCACCATCGAAGCCACCGCCGCCGGCATGGATGCCTGGACCCAGCACGTGCAGGAGTGCGGCGTCGGCCTGCTGAGCAACGACGTTGACTCGTGGATGACGGGCGTCAATAAGAACCTGGGGCACAAGCAGGTGCGGTCGCTGACGCGCTACAATGGGCCGGCACCTGGCTACCGCAAGCGCTGCGACGAGGTCAAGGCTCGTGGTTACTCAGACTTTGTTATGAAGGAGTAGGGGATGTTGCAAGAGTATGTGTATGCAGAGACAGGAAATGCAAGCACAAGCAGATCGAGCAGGCTGATGGCCGGTCGAGTAACTTAGACACAGATAGAGCTATGAAATGAGTAAAACCTACAACCAAGGAAGACGCAGAAATGCCCAGAAGGCGCAGCCAGCTGTAATCTAGTTGGCATCGGCGTAGTCCCAAAGACCAACTGTGGACTGCTTAACTGTCCAACACCAGATTGTCTACGAGCACTGTCTGCTGTTTGTCTCCTAACCCAGGTTCTCTGTCATGGTTCGTCTCATGCCAAGCTAATCTGTACTGTGTACTTTGACATCAAAAGGCACCGCCTTCGGCAGCGACAATGCCCAGCAGATGCCCTGTGCCATCACCTCGTCCCAGTCACGTGTCAGCGACAGCTTGCTGCCGAAACGCCGGAACCCGTGCGGCACGCCTTTGAAGAGGTGGACGTTTGTGGGGACCCTGCCTTGTCAGCGTGCTGGCAACTGACATGTTACAGGAAAGACAGATCACAAGAAACAAGGGCCAACTCACCCCTCTTCGGCCAGCATCTTGGCGTACAGCAAACCCTCGTCGCGCAGCGGGTCCAAGCCGCAGATGCCAAAGGTTGTGGGCGGCAGACCGCGCACTTGCGAGGGCGATGCGTTGCCCGGGTTCAGGACAGTGTCGCTGGGATCGAGACTGGGCCCCGCCTGGAGCAAGTCCAAGAAGAAGCGGATGGTTGTCATCGGCAGGATGGGTGCGCCGCTGTTTTCAACATAGGACGACACCTCTGGCCGCGCCAGACGCGCACTCTGAGGACCGTAGCAGTCGGCGTGCACCAGGCAGGGAATCATAAGCACCTGGCCGGCGATTGGCGGCAGCACCTGCTCTTCTGCAGACATGCCGTGTCGCCGAAGCACCATGGACGCCGCCAGCTGGGCTCCCCCAGAGATGCCGCCAACCACCACGCGCTGCGGGTCACCGCCCACCTCGGCCATGTGTGCGTGCAGCCAGGTGAAGGCGTCCTCGGCGTCGTGCCATGCCGTCGGGTAGGTGACCTGTGGCGTGTGGCGGTAGTTGACGTTGAGCACCACCACGCCCGCGCCTAGGGCAAGCCTCGAGCAGATGGCGTCTTCGGATGCCAGAGTTCCAAAGAGAAAGCCACCACCGTGAAGGTGCATGTAGACCGGCAGCGTCTGCCGAGGGGAAGCCGGCGAGGAAGACGCCGACGACGACGACGGAAGAGCCAGAGGCCGGTAGGTCCGTGCCTCGATGTGGCTGCCGTCTCGCGTCGGCACACTGTAGTCGTGAATTTCGACCTGGGTGCCCAGGGTCGCCATTTCAGACGCTGCGAGGGCCTCGCGTACGGCGTTAGTCGCCTTCTGGCGCTCCAGCACGGTCTGGCCGGTGGGCGGTGCCGGCAGTGTCGCCGCCAAGGCCTTCCACTCGGCGCTGGGGCCGCCGTATAGCGAGAAGTCCATCGCCGGCAGAGGATTCGAGTTTGTAAAAGCACCTAATTGTTCAACAGACTCAGAATTCCTGGATTGTTTAGAATGTTCGACGTCTTTACTCCGCGATACGCCCTAGTTCGTGTCAAAACGCCCGTGGCGGTCGGCGCATGCTTCGGCCCATTGCAAATGTGCGCCTAGTGGTCCGGCAAAGGCAAACCAGACAGCCGAGCGTTCTCCACTGCGGAGTTCCCAGGACTTACATGCCCAACTAACACGAACCGCCACATCACATTCGCCGGCATCAACCTATTGGTCTCTGGATATACCACTGGCTTGGTATGCTGATTCGAGGAAATTCAACAGCCGGGCATCCTATGAAAGGCCGAGACCGGCAGCGACTGCGACGACTGGCAGCGAACCACATTGCCGCCAACGCCCGACGTGGAACAAAACCTGACGGCAGGGCAACCAGAACAGCCAAGAGGCCTCGGAAAGGACTTCACAGAACTGCAGCGCAACATAAGGATTTCAGCACTGCAGACAAGAGCTTCCAACGTCACAATGAGGGCCTTTAGGTGCCTTTCAGCCGTGAGTCGGCGGCCAGCATCGATGCTGCGAGTAGCGGCCAAAGCGAGGCACGAGTGGATGGTTTCTGCGCCGAAGATGACTGCCACTGCCACCGCCCCCGCTGCCACAATTGCGCGTTTCTATAGCATTGGCTCACACCACTCGCCTATGCCACCGTCACGCTCGCTGCAAGGCCGCGTGGCCATTGTCACGGGTGCCGGCTGCGCTGGTGACGGCATCGGAAACGGCCGCGCCATCTCCATTCTGCTGGCCGACGACGGATGCCACGTTATCTGCGTGGACTCCAACCTAGAATGGGCGGAGAAGACGGCCTCCATGGCGGCAGCCGGTTGCCGCACATGGAGCAGCCATATGGAGCAGGACCAGAGCCAGGGACACGGCCAGACCAGCGGCCGTGGCCAGGTTGTTGCCACGCGCGGCGACGTCACGGTGGACGCAGACTGCCAGGCTGCTGTCGACCTGGCGCTGTCCCGCTTTGGCCGCCTGGACATCTTGGTCAACAACGTCGGTGTGGCCGGGGCACCCGGCACGGCAATCGAGGTCGACATGGACAAGTGGGCACGGAGCCTAGACATCAACGTATCCAGCATGGTCCGCATGGCCAAGTACGCCGTGCCCGCCATGATAAACAGCCCCGTGACCGCCGAAGACGGTGCCACCACCACCGACGCAGACCAGCCACGCAATCGCGTCATCGTCAACATGGGCAGCGTCGCCGGCTTGCGCGGTGGCACCCCCCACCTTCTCTATCCCACCAGCAAGGGTGCTGTCGTGAACATGACTCGCGCCATGGCCGCTCACCACGCGCCCGCCGGCATTCGCGTGAACTGTGTCTGCCCAGGGATGCTCTATACGCCCATGATGTATGCCGCCCGCGACGCGAGTGGCAACACGGTGGCCATGAGCGATGCCGCGCGACAGGCCCGCAAGGCCCGCAGTCTCCTGGGCACCGAGGGCAACGCCTGGGATGCCGCCGCTGCTGCTGTTTTTCTGGCTAGCGACCATGCCCGCTGGCTCACCGGTGTGGTGCTTCCCGTTGACGCCGGTGTCACGGCAGCCGTGGGCATCGGCATGCCGAAGAATGCCAGTGTGAATGGGTAGTGTGAAAAGAGGGGATCGGATGTGAACGCTGGAACAAAAATAGGCTTGAGGCACGAGAAAATACATTCACACTTTAACCGCAGATTTGTTTGAATGCCGTTGTCTTCTTTAAACACTACTGGTAAATCGCCTTGTTTCGGCTTATCCACGTTCCTTCATCACCAAAATTGCTAGAAAGAGCTTCGGGAGCTGCATATACTCGGCAAAAGCCTGCATGCGGCTTGTCCGTTTTATCTAGTTTCCTCACTCTTGCAACAGCGCCATGCGTGCCTTCACTTTGCCAGCCACCAGATCCTTCAGCACGCTCGGGAAGTCGGGCAGCGTCTTGGTCTCCACCTGCGGCCGAATCTTGTCCTCTGCAATGAGCTGCAAGGCCTCCTCCAGGTCCCGGACCTGCCCGCCATACGTGAAGATGAAGCTTAGCCGCTTTCGCGTGCCGTTCTTCATGCGCAGCGTATTTTCCGTATCCATGCTGCCAATGCACAGCACTTTGCCTCCGCGCCGGACTGGTTGGTTAGCGGGGAAAAGTAAGGGTGGGGTGGGACAGAGACAGGAGACGACCACCGAGAGAAAAGATTTCTGAGGCATCGCGACAGAAGAGTAACCCACCAATTGTCTGCGCGTCCTCAAAAGTCTGGTGCGTTCCCGCAAAGTCCAACACGGTGTCGATAAGCAGCTTGCGCTCGGCCACAAACTCGGCTGGCGACTTGCCCACGGGCACAATATCCTCTTTCGGGATGCCCAGCGCGACCGCCTCGTCCAGCCGCTCCTGGCGGATGTCTGACACGATCACACGCGCGCCCACAATCTTGTGCACAATCTGCAACCCGTTGAACCCCAGCCCCCCAAGGCCGAACAGGAAAACCGTCTCTGCCGGCTTCACTTCGCCACGGCGGACAATCGCGTGGTACGCCGTGGTCACGGCGTCTGTAGCCACCGCCGCTTCCGCCGGCGAGACGCCCGAGGGCACCAAGACCAAGCCGCGAACGTTGATCGTTGCATACGGCGCATAGAAGCCGTCCTGCCCAATGCCCGAGTGGTGACCAGTCTCGCAAATCTGCGGCAGATCGCGCGAGCACTCGGTGCAATCGGCCCCGCCGCAGCCGGACGTCGCCAGCAACGCGACAACATCGCCCTGTTGGTTAGGAGGTGTTGCAGCCTTGCATCGTGATTGCTCTGACAGCCAGTCGTGACCTACCACCTTGAACTTGGACTTGGCCGCTTCCTCGCCCATACTCACAATGCGGCCGCAGGCTTCGTGGCCCTATTTTGCCACTGCTGTTAGACGAGAGCTTTCACATGTCCCGGGGTGGGATCAACACGCACCAGCGTCCAAGCGTCCGTGAACCAGCCAGCCTGTTTTTCGAGCGTCAAGAGCGAGTGGTCACTACGGCAGACTGAAACATGTTAATCTCGTGGGAATAGCCCCGGAGCTCAAAAGGCCTATTCACAAACCTCCCGAAGCAATGATCTTGCAAAGCACCTGGTTTGCCGACGGCGTGGGCACCGGAACCTCCTCCCAGATCTGTTCATGTTAGAACTTCTGAACCAACGGCCCGAGGGACTAGAGTACGACTGACGGGTTCCGGGTTGCCCCTGTGCTTTCTCCAGGCAAACATTGTCGCTGGGATGTCCGCCATGACGTAGAGCTCCTTGAGGGTTTAATTGGGCTTGATGCTGTTAAAAAGATGGTGACTGACTAGCTGCAGGGCTCTATGACTTTACTGGCTCTCTGACGGATCATCGGTTTTTCTTATCCTCCCGTCCGCTTGTCTGTTTTCCGCCTGCCAGTTTTTCTTGGCCCTTTTGGTCACTCCTCCGTAGTTCCCCGCATATCTTCACCCGGTCCGTCCATGTTTACTAGCGCTAAACAGCTTACTCCGTAGCTGGCATCTGTCTCGTTTCGTACTCCGTCGGCCCTGGCCACCTCGTGATCCTGTCGGTTCGGTTGAGCCTCGTTTTTTTCCTTCTCGTTTCCGCTTGACGCACATGCGGAGACCCCCGCAATCCGTTTGTGGGGTCGCGGAACACTTCCCATCCGGAAGAGCCGGCCGGTCGGCTGGCCCGCAGAGAGTGCCTCCCTCCTCTCCTCGGCAGTCCACATTTGGTTTAGCCATATTCGTCCCCTACACGTGCTCTGTAGCTACCCCAATTCATACGGGTTGCTCTGCCCTTGGCCCCTGTCTCGACCCGCGCCTTTGGCCTCGCGTACTGCCCTCACTGACCTCGAACAGCTCGCGTACCCCGTTTACTGCTTTAAACATGGACCGAATGGTATACCAAGAACTCCACCTCTCCCACCTTATTTGAATTGGCAATTAGTTCCTGTTGACCGGCCGTCCAACCACTCGCCGTGCACCTCGGCATTGCTGGCCTTTCATACTCCAGGATAGCTCCAGCTATCGTATGTTCTGCCAAGTTTGCATCTTCGCAAGGCTTTCTTTCAAGTCGCATAACGCCCTACAGCCACTTCCAAACGTTTGCCATCATGGTCTTCTACCCTCCCCAATGGGTGCCTCAGCTCCCAATAGGTGCGTCCTCTTGCACTGTCTCGGCCCGTGGCGCGCGTTTGCGCTTCTGCTGCTGGACTGTCGACGGCCGCCCGCTGACATGCGCTGGCAGACGTCCCCGACTCTATACCTGTGGCCGAGTTCATGCGCAACGAGGTCTATGGCCGCTACCCAATTGCTCAGAGCCGACCGCCGTTCACCTGCGGTCTGAGCGGCAAGTCCTACTCGGTCTTGGAGCTGTTCCAGCGATCGGAGCATCTGGCGCGCGCAATCGGCCACCGCATGGGCTGGGAGCCGAATGCCAGCACGCCGTGGGAGAAAGTCGTTGGCATTTTTTCGCTGAACTCGGTGGGTATATCGCGTTTTTCGTATGGTTTCTTTCCGCCTTTCTGACCTGAAGATCAACTACATTACGGCTTGCTATGGCGTGCATCGCCTGTCCGGCATTGTCACACCTGCCAACGCCGCCTACTCCGCCCCTGAGCTGACGCACCAACTCAAGTCGTCTGGCGCCGCCGCGCTGTTCACGTGTGTGCCCCTCCTGAAGACAGCCCTGGAAGCGGCGGCGGCGGCCGGCATCCCGCGAGACAAGGTGTTCTTGCTGCCTCTGCCAGCACCGTTTGACGATCCCACTGCACCCCGTCTGACGACTATCGACGGCCTGATTGCTGAGG
The DNA here is from genome assembly GCA_019925495.1 of Ophiostoma fasciatum. Classification (NCBI taxonomy): domain Eukaryota; kingdom Fungi; phylum Ascomycota; class Sordariomycetes; order Ophiostomatales; family Ophiostomataceae; genus Ophiostoma; species Ophiostoma fasciatum. Next base: position 45,151 of record JADHKM010000018.1, read on the forward strand.
GAGCCAATCTGCCCGCGCTGGAAACACTCCGGTGGACCAAGGGCCAAGGTGCCCTGCAAACCGCGTTTCTCTGCTACTCCAGCGGGACCTCTGGATTGCCGGTATGTTCAATTGTGAATGGAAACAAGAGACGAAGTGATCAATCAAAAAGAAGCATCGCAAGCAACAGCTGACACCCACAGAAAGCCGTCATGATCTCCCATCGCAACGTCATTGCCAACGTGCTGCAGCTGGCCACATTCGAACTGCCTGGGCGACGCAAGCGCAACATTGTCACGCAAAACGTCAACGGCTTTCTGCCACAGAGCCACATCTACGCACTTGTCGTCGTATCGCACACTTGTCCATGGCGCGGCGACGGTGTGGTTGTGCTGCCCAAGTACGACTTTGAGACGTTTTTACGAACGATCCAGGACTACCGCCTGGAGCAGCTGATTTTGGTGCCGCCAGTCATTGTTCAGATGCTCCGCAACATCCATGTATTGCGCCGCTATGACCTCAGAAGTGTGCGGTGTATTATATCGGGAGCCGCACCGCTAGGCGAAGAGACCATCGGCGACCTGAAGGCACAGTTTCCAACCTGGAACATTGCACAGGCATATGGTTTGTCTCCGTTCCGATCCTCACCCGTTCAGTGTCATGACATCTTTAAGCTCGGCCATTGTTCAGCTTTTCTTGAAGAGGACTGACAACACATCAGGCATGACTGAAACGGCGACTGTCGTCACGTGGTCTAGTGAAGACGACATCGTTCCTCGCTCATGCGGCTCGCTGGTTCCCGGCGCTGCCCTCAAGCTGCTTGATCCGGAGGGCCAAGAGATTTTGAAGCGCGACACACCCGGCGAAGTGTTTGTACGCGCGCCGTCGGTCGTGCTCGGCTATCTCAACAATGAGAAGGCCAATGCCGATACTTTTGCTCAGCTAGATGGCGACGGCAGCGGCCGTGAGGGCTCCCGCTGGATCCGCAACGACGACGAGCTAAACCGATGGATCCGCACCGGCGACGAAGGCCTGATCACGCAGTCTCCAGCAGGTCACGATCATCTGGTCATCGTCGACCGCATCAAAGAGCTCATCAAAGTAAAGGTATTTTCCTCATCAAGGCCCACATCTTTCTCTCCATTTCACACATAACGTCGCTAACCATTTTTACAGGGCCACCAAGTTGCACCGGCTGAGCTGGAAGCTCACCTCCTGGCCCACCCCGCCATAGCCGACTGCGCCGTCATTCAGGTGCCCGACGAGCGTTCGGGCGAGGCTCCCAAAGCATTTGTGGTCAAGGCTGTGCCGACAGATGCCGATGCCGATGTCGTGACTGCTGCACGCAAGCACGTTGAGGCGCACAAGGCATCGTACAAGTGGCTCCGTGGCGGTGTGGAGGTGGTCGATGCAATCCCCAAGAGTCCTAGCGGCAAAATTCTGCGCCGACTGCTGAGGGACCAAGAAAAGGCTAGGCGGCAAAAGGAGCAGCAACAGAGCAAGCTGTGATATGTAGCGCTAGATACGTATACTTTGAAACTGCATTGATCTTCGAACTTTGTCACAGCTGATAAAGCCATGAGTACAAGTGAATACCGCTAATGATTCATGTACAGTGTAAAGATGAATCGATAACAATTGCCGAGTGCTGTTGGAAGAAGTTTGAGATAAAAATAATGTGATAACAAATTTTGGTACTTCAGGGGTAAAGGAAACATTACGTCGGTGTAGACACAAAGCGTCAGATCTGGCCTGCGAAACTGACATTATTTGTGAGAACATTGGACAACCGTATATTTGGTAGAATCCTCTACAACGGTGTAAATTTTTGAAGATAGACAGATGTCGTCAAGTGCATTCCGTGCATGATGTTGTTTTCGACGTTTTGCCTCCTGCAAAGGTTTCATGCCAAACTAGAGCGACCCAAGTGTGAAGTTGTCACACTGCACTGCCGAATCTCCCAATAATCCAAAATCGGTATAATCAAAGAGCTCGTTGAACGACATGCTCAAATTCGCGCCATTTGGAACTGGGTCGCCATTCGCTGGGCTCGCAGGCCGTGTTGGGGTGGACAGCAAAGTGTAGTCCACACTTTGCCACAGAGCCTTCGAATCCTGTCCGAAGGAGGAAAAAGGCTGTGTTTGGCTCTTGTACTGGTTACTGAACCGTTCGAGCCGACTAGCCTATTAAGAAGACAGCGTTAGTAAATAAATATGGACCTTTTGGCTGGATTCCTGTATGCGTACCATCAACGAGGCGTGTTTCCAGTAGCAGGCAAGATCGTTTAGGAAGTCCATGGCAGCTTTGTAGTGCTTTGCACCCTCCTCCTGTACCTCTGGTGACCCATCTTTCATGGCGAGGACATGAATCGTCCCGGCTACCATGATTCCATACCCGTAAAAACTGGTCATGGTGATGACGTTGTGGTTCCGCATGTCCTTCAGATCAGTCAAGCCCTTCGCGTGCGTGCGGCACGTGTCCCACGCCGTTCGCATGAAGCTTGGCGGCGCCTTTTGGCCAATAATTTGCAGTCGCTCTTGCAATAGAAAGGGATGATGAAGGAGGCAGTGGCACACGTGGAAGAGGGCTTTCGCGTAGATGAAGCTGCCAGCCAGGTGCTGGTCGACCGCCCCGTTGACGGAACAGTGCCGCTGAAGGCTTTCCGTGCACGGGTCACTAAGGCCAAAGTGCATTTCCAGCTGGAGAAGGGATGCCGCAATCGAAGAGTAGGGGCTCGTGGCACTCCAGGGTGGGCCGAGTTGGACGTATCGGTTCTGCTGGAGCACGTACTGAGACACGCGGGATAGGACACCCGCCATGACCGTAATCAGTGCCAGTGGGCTGCAGTTTTTTGTGGCTGTTGTGTCAAGGCAGTCGCGCATGAAGTCCTCCATCTTCAGCACTGCGGCGTCGGCAATGCCTTGGCGAAAACTCGCCTCGGAGCATGGGAGAGAAACGCTGCATTCCTCGTTGCGTAGATTCGGAAACCTGTCTCTGGCCATGGAAATAAGTTTGTCTTGCAAATACAACGACCAAAAGGTTCGGCGTCGTTCTTCTTGGGAGGCGATGGGCATTGCTGCGTCTGGCTCCATGTACATCTTGTACAGTTGGGCCATACGGATGGCGAATCCTAGCTTCATAAAAGCTGACGAGCAGTGGCCGGCTAGAGCAGCGTCAGCGATCTCGTCATAGCCTATTTGGGCCATGTTTTTGGTTCATACCTGGATGTTCAATTCCAACAATCATGATAATAGTCTGTATGACTTGAACTGCCTCTTCGTCTCGTAGTGTTCCACCCCATGGCAGGGCAATGCACTCCCAAGCTCGGCGTACATAAAAGAGGGCATCGTCGTTTGTACTGAGCTGGTAGTCGGGGAGTGTGGAATATCGTCTTGCGGTGGCCAAGATAGCCCAGAGTTGGTGGTCTGGCACTTCTCCCAAGACAAGCCGGTGTCTGAAGCTCTCTTCGTGGAACAATGAGTAGGGCTGATTGTGACTGAAGCGGAAAAAGACGTCGGCGGCAAACATCAGTGTATGGATGGGTGGCCGTTCAAACCGAGTCATGGTTGCCGAGACGGGGGGCACGCCGACCGAGGCACCAATTGTCGTGCTGGTAGACGAGTGGTCAGCCGTACTCGGCACGGACGATCCGGGTTGCTGATTTTGGGCCATCGTAGAGAGAAGACTACAACGAGAACAAGTTAGAAGGCCGTATCCGAGAAAGGAAAAGCGGTCAAGGTGTGGAGGCAAAGTCTCACGTTTCAAACCTCCCCAAGGTCTTCTCAACTGTCGATAGCCTGTCATTCAGAGCCGTTATCCCGGGCCCCAGAGTGTTGACGAGCACATTGGGCGACTCGTTACCGGAAAACTGAAACGAAACGGATGCAGAGCTGTGGCGGTGACTCCGACCATCCTCAGTATAGACGCATTGCTGGGAGAGTCGGTTGCAAAAATCACAGACGGGCTTCTCTCCTCCGCAGCGGACTTTCTTCCGTCTGCAGTTCAGACAAGCTTGCCGGATTCTCTTCCGACCGCGCTCTTCACCGCCAATTGTGCTGCCTTCTCTGTCTCCGTCCAAATCGCCGTCTCCGTCCCCCTCCATGTCATCAGACAGAGCCTGTAGGGATTCGGTCGATGCCATGGCGCTGTATTCAAAGCCGTGTCCGCCGTGTCCACATTGTGTTGGCGAAAGAAAAGACTCTTCTCGGACTGCGTGGTCAGGCGTAGGAGATTTGGTCTCATCACTTCCCCGCACGACTTCCCCGACATCCGGGAAGGGATTAGTGTAGCCAGGCAGCCCCATACTAAACGACAGACATTGAGGGGCAAATGCTTCCTCCTCTCTGGGTTTGCGATGTTTTCCGGGCTGGCACCTGTTGTTCAGATAATAGGAGTCTTCTCTGGTTCTCTTTGCGGCCTTCTCGCGGGACAGATGTACGGCATTGCACTGGGCCTCGCAGCACAACAGAAACCTAGAATAGTTGAGAACCGGCGGCTCATTCCTGCCATGCTCTTATTTTTACCGAGGTACAATTGCCAGGAAACGATGCGAGATATGCAGGTATTGAACATCCCAGAATGGGCTCGATTGCTTTTTACTTTTCCTATCACGGAAAAGTTGATTGAAGCGTGTGACTTCTTAGACCGGGAAAAATATGCTGTACGGAGTATTTGTACAGCGCCGCTTTTCTGGGGTGAGGCGGGGTCGAAGTCAGTGGACCTGGGGTCGGCCACGGCTGTGTATAGCCGTGTATGCCGCGTCGCCGGGCTCAGAAAGAGTGACCAGTGCGTATTCACGGAAGCCCCGAGAAGCAGCAGCTCGCTTTGTGTAATCAGGCATTGCGGTAAATAATTGATAATGCTCTCCACATAATCCCAACTCTGCTACAAGTCTTATGTAGTGTAGAAGCGAAAAAAAAAAGACCAGAAAAGTGACAGCCACCGTGAACAACGACGGAAAACAGCGCCGAAATTCTCTCCAGTTTATTTTTGCCAACTTCAAACTATGGCTGGAGAAAGTGGTCCGCCAATTGCGGCTTTCGAGGAACCAACAGCCTCCACTGGACGGGCCATGGAGGACGAGCCGACACCCGCCTTGACGATTACCGGACAGGTGCCTGAAACCTTGAGCGGAAAGAAGCACAGGTCCCGACGCCGTGCGTCAAATGCTTGCCTCGCCTGTCGGGCACGAAAAGTCAGATGCGATGTTGTCCTCCGGAACGCCTCATGCAGCAACTGCACATACGACAACATCGAATGCGTGGTTGTTTCACGCAGGAAACGACGCCAGTATGATTCACGCCGCACAATACCTTTGGTCATTCTATCGCCTGCTAACGTTGTCAGAGTATGCGACAAACCTCTCCCTTCGATGATACAAACCCCGACTGCTGGTCTCCGAGAACAAAGAGCCGTAAACACTCTTGAAATACCGCCTACCCCATCTTCGACATATGCCCTTGAAGAGGCCGTCCAGACCATAGACACAGCTTTGATATCTTCTCTCTTGGAATCAGATTTCAATACGGATCTCGCGGCACTACAAAGCACAGCACACCAGAGAAAAGTATCAAGGACGTGCGACGAGGAAGACGCCAACCCTAAAACGACACACAGAGTCTCGCCAGGTGTCCCATTGGAAACAGATACTCGGCCACAAGACACTCCGGGAACCAAGAGTCAAGCGAAGCCCTCATTTTGCCGCCTCGCACCCTACGCTGGCATAAAAAATCCCGGCATTGACCTCCCCGGATTCATCATTCCCCTTCTGTCCCGCATGCCCTATGAAGATCTCTGCTTTCTGGATGCCAAGGGCGCTCTAACTCTTCCTGATGCATGCCTGCAGAAGGCTCTCCTTCGCTCGTTCTTTGACTTCGTCTACCCCCTCATACCCATCCTTGACTTTTTCCCGTTTCTCCGTGCTGTTTCGGCCGGGGATGGCTCAGGCGGCCAGATCAGTCTGCTCCTGTATCAGGCTACGATGTTTGCGGGGACTGCCTATGTCGACATGGACCATCTGCGCAAGGCAGGCTTTAGAACGCGAAGACAGGCTTCCAAAACGCATTTTGAGCGGCTACGGGTGTGTTCCCTCATGCATTATTGGCTAGGTCCGGAACTAATCTCAAACAGTTGATGTACAAGCTCAACTGTGAGTCGGATCGCCTTGTCGTCGTCCAGACTCTGCTTCTGATGACGCTCTGGTACGAAACATCAGAGGAGCACCGAAGCCGCTGGCACTGGATCGATGCTGCTATTTCCCAGGCTTTTGCTGCGGGTCTTCACCATGATCCCGACACGGCATGTACCACACCCGGACTGGCCCATCACCGCCGTCGTATCTGGTGGGCCTGCATTGTGCGAGACCGCTTAGTTTCCATGGCCCTGCGACGGCCGTTGAAGGTGCTCAACGACGAGATCGCAGTGGCTATGCTACACGAGGACGACTTTGATCTCGAGGAAACGCATGAGAGCAATTTCTGCAACGACATGCTCGAATTCTGCTCTTATGCGGCTCTTCCCCAGACACGCCGCCATCTGGCAAGCCTGAGTGTAGCCATGGCGCAGCTTTGTCGGTGCTTGCACAACCCAACGTGCTCAGCACACTTTTCCGTTTTTCCGGAGAATGGCCCATTTGGGGCGGCTGCTGCTGCGACCATGGTGAACATGGCCATCGAACCTATCAGCATGGACGAAGCGAGAACCGACTTCTTGGCGTGTCACAAGGCCCTCACGGCCTGGTATGAAGCGCTTCCAGCCTCGTGCCGATACCAGCCTCTTCGGAGTCGGGATCTCTCAGACAGTGAAACCTGTTTGGTCCTCCACCGCGCATTCTTGCACATGATTTTCTACGCTATGCAGGCCAATCTGCACAGGTCACATTATGGAGCTCTTCTCCACGAGACCAGCGTCCACAACAGCGGCGTATCCGCGACGACATTGCCTCTAGAGCGAGACATGGCACGCCTCCGCATGCAATATGCAGCGACTCAAATTTCAGACACAGCTGGCGACCTCCACAGTGCAGGGCTTGACCGCCTTCTTACGCCAGCAGCCATCACACCTGTGGTTACTTCTGCTGCCATCCATCTTATTTCAATCAAGGGCAGAGTCCAGGCTGATCGCCTGCAGGCATTAGAAGGATACCGACAATGCATGCGGGTGCTACAAGCCCTCGAGGACATGTTCTTGGCTGCCGACATCGCCCGTGATGCGATGGAGTGGGCATTCCTAGACGACGGACACAGCCCAGCTGCAGCAGAGACGACAGGCAGCACAAGAAAAAGCCTCGGATGCGCGACTTGCTCTGTGCCACCATCTACATCAGAGACAAATGCATCTTCCCTCGATTCTCACTGGGGGGGCCAACCGAGCCAAACGTGCAACAGACATTCCTTTGATCAGCTGTTGTGGCCGAACTCGGTTAATGACGATCTCACGATGATCGAAAGCCCACTGAACGGTAGTGAGCCGTTTGAGGTTGCCTCGAGCCTCGACCCCGAGTTTGATGTCTGGCTGGGTGCTGCTGCAGAAAATTGCGGGGAGCTCGATGACCTCATGAGTATCCCTCCGAGTTCAGTGTCTCACAAGGCTTGTTGAAATTCGAAGAAGCCGACTACATCAACCATGAAAGAACACGAGCTCACGCTGGGGGAAAAACACAGTAACTTATTGCGCTTGGAAGCACTTCACCTGTCTACGTCGAGTTGTATTTTCAATGATATTGGCACGCATTGTTCGAGATGGCTTCTTTCATCTATAGCACGGTTTTGAGAGGACTGCTGCGTGAAATACGCAAAGTACATAACATGTCCCCGTTGATGATATCGCTTACAACTGCGCCAACAGCTTTGGCTTTTCCATTGGCATGTTCAGGTGGATCTTTGCCAAGGCCAACTGGCCATAGGACTTGGCTTGTCTGGGTACACAATCAATCAGTATCGTCTTTCGTTCTGCGAACAGTTGAGGGGCACCTACCGATCCAGCCGAAGACTGGAAAGACCTCCACCTCCAAGTGCTTTGGTGAGGACAAAGTTGACGGCATAAACACCTGGCACCTCGAATCGGCTGACTGTTCCACCGGGTGCAATAAAATGGCTGAACGCTGCGAAGACCACGTCCGGTGTCAACTGCGTCAGGAGAAGTGGATAGAACGAAGGGTGGCGGGCGATGATGGCCACATTGGCGCTGTCGCCCTTATCCCCTGAGCGTGCAATGGCAATGTCGCCAAGTTTCACGGAGCCGCGTTCCCTTGCATCAAAGTGCCCGGCTGCTGGTGGTATGCCTCCAAATACCTGCCAGCAACAGGGAGCAGGCGTGACCGGTCGGCAACCACGGGCCGTCAGCGGCACGGACACCCCGGAGACGGACTTGCCGACAAAAACTTCGGGAACAATCGCCTCTCTCTGAACGAGCACGCTGGTGGCCGTAAAGTTGGGGCTGCTCTTGGGTCGACCTGATGTCAAGAGGAAGATGCCGGGGCAGCTGTTCGTGAGGAAGGGCGCCGACTCTTTGCCCAGAATGTCCAAGACGGCGCGTGAAAAATGCCGGGCGACGACCCGAAGGGCAACTTCTCGTTTTTCGGGTGGCGGGTGGCACGCCGCCCCGAGGCTGTGCTCGGCCCCGATGAGATGCACGGCGAAGTCTTCACGAGCAATCGGCTTGACCCCCGGAAATTGCTGGGCCGCGAGGGTATTGGTCCGGTCGATCATTGCTTTCCCCAAGACTTTGGCCTTGCTTTCGGCCTCGTCGCCACACACCATGATGTCAACACTGAGACGAAATCCGGTCTGCTCAACAGCTGTGCATTTCAGCCACGGAGTTGGCGGCTTCCCTCGGGCACCCTGCACAAGAACTGTGTCGGGCGCGGCTTGGTGGAGTGTCACGCGGCTCATGTCCAGCACGACGTCTGGCAGAACGTAGTTCTCAGGGTCGAGCACTTCGTACAACATCTGCTCGCAAACACTCTTGGTGTTGACAACCCCGCCGGTGTGAGGCGGTTTGGAGATGGAAAAGCTGGCATCCTCGTAGAAAGTCAGGATCGGATATCCCATGTTGGCCCACCCGCCGGACGAAGAGAACGCGGATTCGCGCCAGTCGGTGTAGTTGCCCCCCGTGGCTTGGCTTCCGCATTCCAAAATGTGGCCAGCCAGGGATGCTGCGGCGAGGCGGTCGAGGTTCAGTGAGTCCGTGGGATCAAACTGCCAGCCGAGCTCAAATGCCAAAGGGCCGACCACGATCGCGCTGTCGACGCAACGACCGGTGATAACAATGTCGGCACCACGCCGAAGTGCCTCGGTGATGGGCTGCGCACCAATGTAGGCATTGAGACTGAGGAGGTTTTGCGAGGCGGAAATGCCGCGCTCTCTTTCCCCAGCGCCGCTGATTGGGTCAAAGCCCTCGAAAGCCCCATCTTGCAGCAGCGCGTCTTTTCGTTTGCAGATGTCGTCGCCGGCGACCGCGGCCACGGTGATCCTGTCTGCCAGCCCCTGCTTCTCGAGATAAGCAATGATGGCGTTCTTCAGCCCCACAGGATCCAGGCCACCAGCATTGGTGACGATCTTGGTCTTGGTCTGGGCAATGAGCTCAATGTTGGGTGCAATGAAGAGGTCAAGAAACTCGGAGATGTAACCGTAGCGGGCCGAATTTGCCGAAGAAGAGGATCGTGCGGATCGAGCGAGGAGGCCCATGGTCAATTCTAGTAAAATAGTGTTAGTGCCTTGGGATAAAGTGCAGTCTAGGATATGAAGCTCTCACCAGCAAGATAGTCCGCAACAATGTAATCGAGAGGGGGCTCGTTTATCTCCAGAAGCTGCTTCGCAGCAAATGGCGAATCGCCCCAAAAGGCACTGCTCGGCAAACGGTAAACATGCGATCATGTTTTTCTATTAGTATCGGGATAACCAACCTAGAGCATCCAATCTTGATCTGCTTCATCTCTTCTGCGTGTCGTTGCGAACCCATTTGATTTTCTAGGAGATGGCGAGAGCTATGCTGATGCTTTTCTACAAGTGCTGTCCCTTTCAGTGGAGACAAGCGCTGTAGCGCAAAGTAGATGCGCGCCCGGGGGGTGCCCGGACGAGGACGGAAGAGCTGCCGTGTCAATCCCGTGTTGAGCCGTTTCCGTGCGAACTTCGCCCCGTTTTACGCCGTGGGGTGATTTGACGTGCATGCTGCGGTGTGAAGGCCCGAAGGCTCCCCCCCCCCCCCCCCCCAAAAAAAAAAAAAAAACAAAACCGTGCAACTTTGTTACTTAGACCATGGAAGCAACGCAGTCTTCATTCTCCCCATCTATCACCATGCACTATCTACAGTTTCGCAGTTGCACGCTGCAGAGCTTTGGTTGCCAATCCACTCAACAGATCCTTGCGAACTTTTCCCGTGCCCGTGATAGGATATTCTTTGATCTCTTCGTTCGCGCCAACCCACAGAATATGCTGCGGTGCCTTGTGACGCCCGAGGTCTTCGTGAACCCATGCCCGAATGGCCTCGTCGTGCGGCTTCGCCTGGCCAGGCCGCAGGGAAAGGCACGCGGTGACGGCCTCGCCATAGCGGTCATCCTTGACGCCAACGACAAGGGCCTGGCTGATGGCAGGGTGTTGAAGAATGCGCTCCTCGATTTCCAGTGGGTAGATATTTTCGCCGCCTCAGCTGCGTTAGCCCACTTCAAGGCGCTGCAGGTTCACGCACTCATGTAAAACGTACCACGGATGATAATATCTTTGATGCGTCCGGTAATGCGGAGGTATCCCCTCTCGTCAATCGTTCCTTCGTCGCCGGTGTGCATCCACAAGACACCATTCTCGTCCTTGATCATCACTTCGGCTGTTTTCTGCGGCGCTTTGAAGTAGCCCTGCTGTAGGAGATAGCCCGCGGTGCACACTTCACCACGCTGACCAATGGGGACGATTTTTCCTTGTGCGTCGACGATTTTGGCCGATGTATGCGGCATGACACGTCCAACGGTCTCCAGTTTGTCCTCGAGCGCATCGTCGACTTCCGTCATGAAGCTTGCCGGCGACGTCTCCGTCATGCCTGCACAATGGTCAGGATACAAAACGCGTCCCCATAACGACTCCTATTCGAATCGTGCTTGACTGACCGTATGTGATACCAACATGTTCGTACCCGAGGCGCTCCCGGATCTCCACGAGAACAGCAGGAGGCACTTTTGTACCGGCCGCGATACCCTTGATGACTGGAGTCTTGAGCTGCACATTGTTGCGGTTCATATGCTGCAGAACGGCCGTGAACATGGTCGGCACACCATGCAGGGCCGTGCAGCCTTCGCGTACGAGCATGTCGACAACTTGTGCTGCATCAAAATCACGCCCGGGGAAACCGATGCAGGCACCGTGTGTAAATGCAGCCATCAAGCCGGCCACAAGCCCAAAGCAATGGAAAAGAGGGGGTCCACAGCAGAGAATGTCGTTTTCATTGAGCTTGAGGTACTCGCCAATGAAAAACCCGTTGTTCGTGATGTTGCTAAGAAATTGTTAGACACATTATCGTTATGTTTGGACTGGGCTGTTGCTGGACCCTCGCTGCAAGATCAGAGCATACGTACTGGTGACTGAGCATGGCTGCCTTGGGCGCGCCAGTGGTGCCACTGGTGAACTGGAGGTTCACTGTAGACCGGACGTCGACCGTTTTTTCAATCCGCTCCAGCTCAGAGGCATCAGTGGACCTGGCGGCGTCCAGGACATCGTCCCAGGTTGGCTCGAGGCGGTGGGGAAGACGATCCCATCGCATCAAAACAACATGTCGGATTCCGCCCTTGTCTTTTCGCAGGCGTTGCAGGAGCGGCTCCGTTGGCTTGCGGTTGACTTCATCCGAGACAAAAAAGACGCAAGGATCTGTATCCATGAGTGAGTGTCTAAGCAAAGCACGTACAGAAAACAACAAATCATGTACGTACCAGAGTGCTTGAGCCCTCGCATGCATTCCGGCACGGTGTAGGTCTTGTTCAAGATTGTCAAGCAAGCACCAACTCGCGCTGCAGCAATAAACAACTCGACAAATCGCTCGTCGTCACCAGAGAACACAGCAACGCGGTCGCCTTTGCCAACACCCATGGTCAGCAGGCCTCGGGCCAGCTCCTTCGACCGGCGACTCAAGTCGCGGAACGAAATGCGTGCACCGGTCCATCCGACGAGAAGGGCATCCTTGTCGCCATAACGAGCAGCTTGCTGGTCTGCAAGTTGGCCGAGAGTGAGCTCGAAGAGCGGCGGTTGGGTCAGGCCGTGGACCAGAGAGAGGCCGTTTTGTGGTGCTCTGGTGTCCATTGTTTCTGGTAGACTTGGGTTCGGGACGTCTATGTGATCACTCAAGTCAAATAGTTGTAGGGTGAAGCAAATAAGAAAAGGATGCAGCAGAGTAGGCGTGAAAATAGAGAAAAATGCATAGAGCACCGAGATTAAAACTTATATAAAAATCCCCTCACTTGGTCACAAAACAGGCACAGACTAACACATATCCTTCTTAAGCCGTAGTTTCATAGGATGGAAGCTCCCGGTCCACCGCCGCCCCCCCCTTCTCTTCGTGCCTGGCTTTGGCAACAAGGCCTTATCGCATCACGGATAGAAAACTGGGGGAAGCAAACAAGCCGGTCCATGCGCGGATGTCAACACGGGACATATTGCCGCTCTTTGCCGTGAAGAGCCGTACGGGATGACAGGGGAACTAATCCCATCTCCACCGACTTTCTAACGTTTCCATTTTTGTATTGTTCTTGGAAGACTGGATAAGAGGGGGAAGATAGATTTTAATCTTTTCATATTTTCAGACACGACCACTTTCTGACATATTCATCCCTTCAGCCACCGGAACTCGAAACATGACTCGCCATTCGCACAAGGCCGCAGTCGGCGAAACACTGCACTCCAAAATCTCATTTCCAGATCCCCACGTGCTTCTGGTCACAGTGAACAGGCCTGCAGCTCTGAACTCGCTGACCATGGAGGCAAGCAACGAGCTGGATCGCATTTTCAGGTGGTTTGACAACGAAGATGGCATCCGTGTTGCCATAATTACGGGCGCTGGCAAAGCGTTCTGCGTCGGCGCAGACCTGAAGGGTAGGACCAGACATATCCAGCCATTGCAACTAGCCATCTCGGCCAATCTCTGGTGCCCGACTGACGTCGTGTTCTGGGGTACAGAATGGATGAACAATCAAAAGAACGGCGTTCCCATGCAGCTCCCCGAAAATGGCTTTGCTGGCCTTTCGTTCCGACAGGGCAAGAAACCGGTCATTGCGGCGGTCAACGGACCAGCTTATGGAGGCGGCTGCGAGCTGGCCGTGAACTGCGACCTCATTGTGGCATCCCATAATGCAACCTTTGCTCTGCCCGAGGTGAAGCGTGGCGTCACCCCCTTTGGCGGCGCGCTGCCGCGCCTGGTGCGCACGGTTGGTCGTCAGCGTGCCAACGAACTTGCACTCACGGGGCGGGTAGCAACTGCTCAAGAGCTCAGGGACTGGGGGCTATGCAATTGCGTTGTCGGGCCGGGTGAGGATGTCGTGGCCAAAGCAGTCGAGTATGCCCGACAAATCGCGGGCAACAGCCCCGACGCCGTCATCGTCACACGGGAAGGCTTGAAGATGGGCTGGGAGTCGCTCAGCGTTACCGACGCAGGACGCTTATTTTTGGACGGCTGGGGCAAAAGAATCTACGACGGGAGCAACATGCAAGAGGGTCTGGATGCGTTCGTGGAGAAGCGGGAGCCGCGATGGAAAGATAGCAAATTGTAGGGCTGGCCTCGTAGCATTTTAGGGGACACGGCAGTATCTCCGTGCCCACATCTGCCCCATAATACGGAATGCCTACTCCGTACCCCGCATGTCACCGGCTAACTTGACTGTTGGAGACGGGAATTGTTCTTAATAACAAGCGTTTTTCTCGCTGGCTTGTTGACCCATCAAACAACACTGAATACAAGTCGTGTTTTTTTCAGCGGTGTCTGACATCATGTTTGAATTCCCGCCGAAAAAGGTCTCGTGGCTGAAGAGAGATGTTATTCTTTTCAACCTGAGCATAGGTTGCAGGAGCACGGAACCTCACTTTGTCTACGTATGTCGCTACATACCACGGCATCGTCATTGTGCCCGAAGCAGCGACGTGATACTGACGAAGGCACATTAGGAGCTGGACCCCGGATTCGCGGCATTTCCAACCTACCCACTTGCTCTTGGTGAGTGGTGCCGTTACAGGAAGCGGTCAAGAAACAGGGCTGACTTTGTGGGATCAGTTTTCAAGCAGACGTCGCAAGAGGTTATCGACTTCTACGCCACACAATCGTCCGTCGATATTCCAGGAGTGCCGAGACTTGACCCAAGTCGTTTGGTCGATGGACAACGCTCGATCCAAGTTTTCAAACCACTCCCCACGACATCTGCTGGGCGAGACTTTGAGTTCCGGTCCATCGTTCTAGGAGTATATGACAAGGGAAAAGCAGGCACCGTTGTCAAATCGCAGGACCGCCTGGTCGATGCAAGCACCGGAGAAGTCTATGCTCAGATCACAGGCAGCCTCTTTTATGTTGGTCAAGGCGGATGGGGCGGTCCGCGTGGGGAGAAGGAAGAGGTTCATCCTCCCCCGGATGGCCGGAAGCCAGACAGGACAATGTTCCTGAAGATTGACTCCGAGAGTCCGCACTTGTACCGGTACGTTTTCTTCTTTGCCTCCCATTTGGAATCGTTTATTGATTTTGGCTGTCCAAGGCTGAACGGTGACTACAACCCACTCCACGGGACACCAGGTCCTGGGAAAACGATGGGTTACGGAGGAATCATCTTGCATGGCGTCTATGCGTATAACCGGCTGGCACATGACATACTCCAGGATCTCGGCCAAAGCGACCCAGGGCGGTTCAGGGAGATGCATGCTCGCTTCTCGGGCGTAGTGAGACCCGGGGATCAGATCAAAACGGACCTGTGGACCATGGGAACAGACGAAAACGGGTGGGAAGAGATCAGATGGGTGGCAAAAAACACAAGCACGGGCAAGGACTGTCTGATGGACGGCAGAATTGTCATTCGCACAGCACAGCCGGGAGCCCGTAATAAGTTATGAGGACAATAAATCTCGTGGTTTCAATGAATGCCAAGGACGGCTCCCTTCTCGGTATTCAATCCAGCCCTGCAAAGCTAAAGGCCAGCTGATCAGGCCATTCTAGTGAACCATATCGAATTAGTTTGCGGGGTATCTCGTGCAATCCTCCTTCCCAACCCTATTCGTATTGGTGGCTGCCAGGTTTCCACTGAACACGGCTGTTTAAGGAGCTGTATATCCGCGATGCATGAGGGGGTTACCCCGGGCCCGGGTTACCCCGTGGGGTTGACCTAATGAGCTAGAGCAGGATCCGCAAGACATGTTGTTGAAAGTCCACCACCCAACAGACTGAGTGTATATAATAAGAGAGCAGCAGCAAGGTCCCTGCAAGGAATTCGTAGATGAATTCGTACCAACTGTTTATTTTTGTTCTCAGTATTGCCTATCCACGAGCCTTTTTTCCCGGATCACTTCACCATGTCTGAGAAACAGCCAACTGACGACAACGTGTGCCACTACGAGTCTGAGGCACCCGAGAATCGTGCTGGACTCGACGCCACCAATGTGCCTCGCTACGATGACCCCGAGGTCAAGCGCATCATACGAAAGGTGGACTGGCACCTTCTGCCACCGCTGACTTTGTTCTACCTCTTGTCGTTCATGGACCGCTCGAACATCGGCAATGCCAAAGTTGCCGGCATGAACAAAGACCTGGGCCTCACTGGCGACCAGTACAACATGGCGCTGACGGTCTTCTTTTTCACCTATGGTCTTTTTGAAGTGCCCAGCAACATTGTTCTCAAACTGATGAGGCCGTCGTGGTGGATGGCCATTCTGGTCATCACATGGGGTGTTGTAAGTCCACCCGGTGTGCCATCCGGAGTACGCAGAGCCGCGTTCTAACTTGTCTCAGATCCTCACGTTGCAAGGCATTGTCAAGAATTACCACCAGCTTATTGTGACCCGCGTGCTCATGGGCTTGGCTGAGGCTGGTTTTTTTCCGGCGTCTACGTATCTGTTGACGACGTGGTACTGTCGCTGGGAGGTTCAGACACGGACGTCTATTTTTTTCGCTGCTGCATCCATGGCTGGTGCCTTCTCCGGTCTGTTGGCATTTGGCATCCAGCACATGGACGGCATCGCGGGTCTCAGGGGCTGGCGGTGGATTTTTATTCTCGAGGGCATCCTGACTGTCGTTCTCGGCGCCTTCATCCCCTTTATCCTGCCTGACTCGGCGGATACCGCCAGCTTTCTCACGCCTGCCGAGAAGAACATCATCAACCATCGCCTCAAGGAGGACTCTGGGACAGCCACTGGAAAGGTCGGAACGCATGGCCCCTACAAGCACAGGTATTTACTTGCTGCTCTGTTGGACTGGAAGATCTATCTGGGCTGCATCATCTACTGGGGCAACAGGTATGTTCATTTAAACCCATTTCATGTCTCCTGTGACCACATTTTGTACGCACACTAATTTCTGAACAGCATCTGCATTTATGGCTTCAGCTACGCATCGCCTACCATCATCCTCGAGCTTGGTTACACGTCAGCCCAGGCACAGCTCCTCACAATCCCGATTTACTTTGTTGGTGCTGTGTCAACGATTTTGTTCGCCTACTTTGCCGACAAGCGACAAAACCGATGGGTTTTCATCATTCTTCCGTTTGCCATCTCCGCTGTTGGATTTATCGCTTTGCTGGCCATCCCGCATCCTCGGCTTCCGGGTCTGACATACGCCTTCCTTTTCACCATCCCAGCCGGTCTCTACCCCGCAGTCATTGGCTGCATTTCCTGGGTTGCGAATAACCTGGCTCCGACATGGAAGCGAGCCATCGGAATGGCTCTGATGATGACAATCGGCAACCTTGGAGGCGCCATTGGGTCGAATATCTTCCTCCAGAGGCAGGCTCCCAAGTATCAGCTTGGCTACGGGTTTTCTATGGGGATTCTGGTTGCTGGAATTATCTCCACTATGATCATGCGTTACGCAATCCAGCGAATCAACAAGAAGAGAGAACAGATCTCTGAGGCAGAAGTTCTCAGCCGTTACACCCAGGGTAAGCTCCCTCCTTCTTCTCAGTCTGCACATTACACAAAGAAACAGCACAATCTGACAATTCCTGCTCTACAGAGGAGCTGGTTGATATGGGTGATGCCTCCCCTCTTTTCAGATATGTGTGGTAAAGTTTGCTCGGCGGAAATGGTAGCCTCGACTTCTAAGATGCTACACACTGAAGTTGTAAACACGATATACCAATCTTGCGAGGTCAAATAGCACAAATTGAATAGCTTTTTCCAAATCCTGCTGTTGCAACGTAGAACGCATTTGTTTATTCGATTTAGTTTCTGTCCTATAGCGGATAAGCAAAAATAACGAGGTTTTCCCCATATATTTCTACGCTTAAAAAACTCCTCATTTTGCCCGACTTGGAGATGGCTGGCCACACATTTCCGTCGGCGCGAATGGTGGAGACTCGTTGGACCGCCAGGAATCATGGGCACGGCTATCCGTTCCGGGCGCCGTACCGCGCGTGCCATTTAGTCCATTTCACTTGCCGTGCACAACGCCGTCCGTGTGGGGATGCCGTGTCAAGGCCTTGATGCAGAGGATAGATATAACGAATATCAACAGATCACTTTGTGACCAAGGCAAGTTCACCATCAGTCCAAAACACGGGTTATCAACATGACTACATTGGCTCCCTTTGCAGACCCTCTGTGGTACACCCGCGGCCACAGCCCCTTTTACAACGAGAGTCATATTCGTCTCCGGAATGAAGTCCGGGCCTATATTGACGCGCACATTTCTCCGTTTTGCGAGGAGTGGGAGCGGCAGGGCGCCGTGCCCCCGGAGGTAAGTCTCGACGATTTTTGTGCTAATTTTCTCTGAGAGCTGGGCGGCTGACACCTTGGAGGCAATCCAACACTTTGCCAAACATGGCATGATGGCTGCTTCCATCTTTCCCCTTGCCGCAAACCATTTAAATGGACTCCGCCTCCCTGGCGGCATTCCTCCGGGGGAATGGAACGAGTTTCATGACCTCGTCTTTATGGACGAGGTAGCCCGGTGTGGCTATCTAGGCGTCGTTTTCGGTCTGGCCTGCGGCAACATCATCGGCGCGCCCCCTGTGATCCGCTTCGGGACGCCTGAGCAGCAAGCCCGCTACGTGCCGGGTATTCTTTCCGGAAGAACACGTTTTTGTCTCGCCGTCACAGAACCCGATGTTGGATCCGATGTGGCCGGTCTAACGACGACGGCCGTGAGATCTGGAGACCATTACATTGTGAATGGGGCCAAAAAATGGATAACCAACGGGTTGTGGGCGGATTACTGCACTGCCGCCGTTCGAACCGGTGGCAAAGGCCAGAATGGCATCTCTGCACTGATCATTGCTCTCGACAGCCCTGGCGTGACGAGGAGACGGCTGTACAACTCTGGTGTCTCTGCCAGTGGTAGGTCCACATGAGTGTCTGAAATGGGGACGTGAAATGGCGTATGCTGACGGCAGGCAGGCTCGACGTACATCGAGTTTGACAACGTCAAAGTTCCCGTCGCGAATCTCCTCGGAAAAGAAAACGAGGGGTTTCCTGTCATCATGTCGAGTAAGCCACTTTCACGAGAACGAATTCTACCAAGGCGCACGTCTGCTCACAAAGGAAGACTTCAACCACGAACGGATCTGGCTTTCGATTACAGCTCTCCGCCTCTCGCGGGTGTGCGTCGAGGACGCATATCAGCACGCTCTGCACCGTGAAACGTTTGGCAAGACGCTGATTTCCAACCAAATCATCCGGGCAAAGTTCTCCGCTGCCGGTCGCAGCATAGACTCAGCACAAGCATACCTGGAGCAACTCATATACATGCTGGGCCAGGCGCAACGAAGCGGAAACGCAGAATTGTTAGGCATCGGAGGACTGGTTGCAAACTGCAAGGTTCTTGCCTGCCAGGTGCTCGAGCGTGTCAACCGCGAGGCACAGCAAGTCATGGGCGGCATTGGATACTCACGCGGCGGACGTGGTGGGCGTGTGGAGCAGATCAGCCGCGATCTGAGAGTGATGGTTGTGGGTGGTGGAAGCGAGGAGATCCTGACTGATTTTTCGGTCAACCAGGAGGCCAAGACACTGAGCAAATTGAAGCTGTAGTGTCGAATGGTCGCTTTCAGTCTGCTCAAGCTCGGCCGACCACTGTTAATTGGTCGTGAGGAGAGGCACGCGAGTGAAAAGGAGGGACAGATAAAGTGAAGAGGGGAGAATTCACGTTTGTGTCATTCACACAATGCTGTACAGCGCTAAAAATGTGCGTCTCTCTTCGTTCCGAGACCCTGGCCCAGATGGCGGCTAGGATTGAGGACCTACAGATGCTGCCCTGGGCCCAGGAACAGAAGCCTGCGGCACTGGAGGACTGAGGCCCGCAGGCCGTGGAGGGCGCCAGAGTCAAAGCAACGGGGGCGCCGAGACATTGTCCGCTTTTTTTTTTGGTTATCCAAAGGACTTTTCAAACTGGCGCGCTGGACTGACGTCCAAGTTCGCGATGGACGGCCCGTGATCGGCCCCCCGAGAAACCAGATTGCATACATCTATACAAGGCTGGGCGACCGGGCCCGAACCGTCGCGGTGACGCTTGTTGCCAGACAGGCCGCCTTCTTTGACTCGGTGTATCTTGACCCGCATTCGCAGGCGCGGGCTGAGACCAGCTGAGAAACACCCGACAAGGTCGGGACGAGCCCTTCGCCACGTCCCTACCCCGGTTTGAGAAGTGGCTGTTCAAGAGCGGACTCGGGGCCGTGGGCGACTCGGCGCCGATTGCGTGGCTCGATAGACCGATTAACGACAGGATGGCGCGGGCGTTGGGCAAGCAATCGCCGCCGCCTACGTACGCGGAGTACAAAGCCCAGCTTCGGACGGTCGCCGCTTTTGTTGAAGTCCCAAGACACTACTGGGATGCTTCACATCAACGAGGAACCGCTCAGCAGCACCGCCACCACCGCCACCAACACCAATACCTCTCGTGCGGCCCCGCCAGTCGAGTTCGATGGTTTTCTGCGCGCCGACGACGGCGACGCCTGGCTGCTTTCCTGAGGCCCGCATCGCCGTCGAGACGCTTGGGACGACTTTTTCGCGGACAGAGGAACGGCACCGGAAGCATCGGAATGCGGCAGCCATCGTGAACAGGCCCGTCCACCAGCCAAGCTCGGCGGACAAGCAATAGCGTGTCTCGGCTAAACGACGGATGGCTTGGAATTTGTCAACGGGGAGCACTGCCTTGCCTTTCTTTTCTGCTCGTATTGGTCTTGCTCCACTCATCGTAGGCCTTCCTGAACAACTGTCACGACCCGCTCAGCGACAACCTCAACCTCGGTGCCGGGATGCTGGGCGCGCTCAATGTGTCTAGCTTTATTCCCTTTTCGTGAATAGGATGCTCCGGTGTCGGCAAACCCCGCCAGGCGCCTGACAGCTATACAGACAGACCCGCACAGTCTCGGCACCGTAGTCAGTGGTTGGCGTCAACAAGCCGACCAGAGATGGCGAATGGCGAGAGACTGGTGAGAGACGGCGAGAGACGGCGACAGGCAAGCTGGATTTCGGAATGTCCGGGAGGTGCATGGCAGAAAAAAAGAGAAATCCCGGACGTGGATCTGGAAAAAGCCAAGGGGCCGTCTCGAGCTGTCGTTGTTTTAAACTCTTGGCGGCGGGGAACGACTCGGTCACGAGAATCCGGCCAGACAATCCGGCCAGAGAGGTTGCTACTTCTGCTCCGTCTACGCTCTGTCGCGGTCTTGGTCCAGACCCGCACATATATTCCCTGAGCACAAGTCTCCACGAGTGCTCGTATCCTTCGGATGCCCAGGCACTGGCAACTCGCCTACTGCACGACGCCCCATCGAACAGTTCATCAGATGACACGAGGACCCATTAATGGATGCTACGCTAGTGCCTGTCCACGTTTTTTCGTTGACCCGTAGCAGACGTGCAATCTTATCAGATCCACTCGCTTGATCTAATCAGATCAAACCATCGTGACATCGCCTCCCGTCACCGCACTCGTACTCCGTATCTCCGCGTCGGCACGCTGTAAAGGCCCTCGTCCTCCGCGTGGTCCGAGCCAGCTTGGCGAGTGTACGCGGCCCGTTCACGCGAGGAGTCTACGCGAGGCAGCCTGCACGCCTAGTGAATCCGATCCCGGAGTCGTAAGCTCCCACGGCGCATCATGGCAAGGCCCGGTATTTAAGAGGGGGGATGCCTCACGTACTGCTTCAAGGTCACTTGGACGACGTCACAGGCTCGGGGACATCTCACCCCATTCGTTCGTTTTGGTGCCCGTCCCTGTTTCTTGGCCGCCATGATGCTACCAAAGTCACTCCTTGGTTCCCTGGGCACGCTGCTCTTGGCTGCCTCGGCCCGGGCTGCCGACGCCGCAAACATCACCGACAATGCCGTCGCCGTCCCTGTGTCGTCGACCGGCCGCTACATTGTCAAGTTCTCGGCAGACGGCGCCTCCCAGCTGTCCCGCCGCGACGACGGATCGGTGGATGCGTCGTCCTTCTATGCCGAGCTGGCAGACGCCGGCCACGACGCCACGCCCGCCCGCGCCTTTGACTCGTCTCTGTTCCGCGGCGTCTCCTTTGACCTAAACGGCGACACCAACGCCACGCTCGCCAGCATCCAGGCCCTGCCGGCCGTCGAGCGCGTCTGGCCGGCCGGCTACTTCACCGTGCCCGTGGCAGCCGCCGCGACGACGGTCAGCATCGACACGTCGGCTGCCGCCGGCACCTCCTCTGTTGTTGGCGCCTATAACGTCACCTACAACCGCTGGTCCGTGCACAGCAACACCAACGTGGCGCGCGTGCAGGCCGACGGCTATCTGGGCGACGGCGTCGTCATCGGCATGGTCGATACCGGCATCGACTACACGCACCCGGCGCTGGGTGGCGGGATTGGTTCTGGCTTCAAGATTGTCGGCGGCTACGATCTGGTCGGCGACGACTACGTGGCCGGCTCGACGGACCCCGTGCCCGACGACGACCCGATGGACTGCCTAGGCCACGGCACGCACACGGCCGGCATCGCCGCCAGCCTGGACAGCCTGGTCCCCGGCGTGGCGCCCGGGGCACAGCTGCGGGCCTACAAGGTCTTTGGCTGCAGCGACGGCACGTACGAGGACAACATCGTGGCGGCGTTCCTCATGGCCTTTGCCGACGGCGTGGACGTCATCAGCGCCTCGCTGGGGTCCAGCCAGGGCTTCCCCGACACGGCCATGGCCGAGGTGGCCACGTCCATCTCCAACCAGGGCGTCTTCGTGTCCATCGCGGCCGGCAACAGCGGCCAGTCCTTCGGGCCCTTTTACACGTCCAGCGGCGGCAACGGCGCCGGTGCCAGCGTGGCCGTGGCCAGCGTGCAGTCCAACGACTGGGTGGGCTATGCCGTGCATGCCGAGTCCAGCAGTGGCGCCTCGCGCGACATGGTGTACCTGTCGTCAGATCTGTCCCAGTTCAGCATCAACGGCACCGTCGACACCTACTTCCCGCCCAACGCGCGCAGCATCGACGCCTGCGACCTGGGGCTGCCCGCGGCGCCGTCGGGTGCGGTCTACATTATTCCCCGCGGCTCGTGCGTGTCCCAGCAGCAGGACTCGATGCTCTTCAACCGCGCCACGTACGTCTTTTACGTGCTCAACTCGTCCGAGTTTGAGCAGCCCACGCGCAGCTACTACTCGAGCGAGCAGCCGGCGGGCGCCGCCGCCATTGTCGACGAGGACGGCGACTGGCTGTTCGCCGAAAACGAGGCAGGCTACACCGTCACCCTGACCTTTGCCGACGACCACGCCGCCCTCGGCATCCCCCGCTCCGACGAGCAGGTGCTCCGCGTCAACGACTTTAGCTCGTGGGGCCCGACCTTGGACGGCCGCATGAAGCCCGAGATTGCCGCGCCCGGCGGCTCCATCTTGTCGACGTGGCCGGTCGCCTCCGGCAGCTGGGCCGTGTACTCGGGCACCAGCATGGCCGCGCCGTACATTGCCGGCGTGGCGGCCCTCTTCTTTGGCTCCCGCGGCGGCCGCGCGTCCCTCGGCGCCGACGCCGCCGCCCTGGCGCGCAATCGCATCGTGGCCGGCGCCAGCCCCGTCTACCACAACGACGGCACCGACAACCTGGCCAACGTGGCGCGACAGGGCGCCGGCCTGGTGGATGCCCTCAAGGTCATCGAGTACAGCACGACTCTCCAGCCAGCCGTGCTGCAGCTCAACGACACGGACCACTTTGTCGGCGAGCACACCATCGCCGTCACCAACGACGGCGCCGACAGCGTCACGTTCCAGATCGACCACGTGGCGGGCCCGACGGCCCTGTCCAAGGGTGACGGCGACGCCTGGGTCAGCGTGGAGCCGCCGTACTCGACCGACGCGGGCGAACAGGCCACGGTGGTCTTCTCGGCCGACGCGCTGACGCTCGGTCCGGGCGAGACGGCCTCGTTCACCGTCACCTTCACCGAGCCTGCCTCGCCCGATGCGTCGTACATGCCCATCTACGGCGGCCAGATCCGCCTGAGGGGCTCCAACGGCGAGACGGTGTCGGCGGCCTATATGGGTAGGCGATCCATATATTTGTGGCCCTTTCTTTGCTTGCTAACCGCCCAGGTATCAAAGGAAGCATCTATGGCAGCGACATCTGGGAGATGGAGCGCGGCACGCCCATCTTCCTTAGCGGCAGCACCGGGTACGTTGTCGAGGGCACCAACTACACCTTTGCCGACGGCTCCCCCGTGCCCCAGGCCTACTTCAACGTGCTGTGGTCCACCTCCGAGATCAGCTTCGACTTTGTCACGCGCGACTGGACCCCCAGCGACTGGGTCTATCCGCCCGTGGCCGGCGAAAACAACTGGGTCGGCAGCATGCGCCTGGCCTCCGACGAAGACTTTCCCTTCCACGACTACCCGCGCGCGCCGTCTGGCGTGTACGCGCAGCCGCAGGGCGTGCTGGCCGGCGGCGAGAAGCTCGAGCCGGGCGAATACATGCTGCTGGGGCGCACGCTGCGCACCTTTGGCAACTACAGCAACCTGGAGGACTGGCAGTACAAGGTGTCGGCGTGGTTCCGCGTCGTCGGCACCGACGATGCGAGCAGCAGCGCCGTATCGTCCATGTCGGCGACGTCCTCTGTGCCGTCTACATCGTCCGTGTCCTCAGCCTCTGCCTCGACCTCGTCGGTTGCCACGTCGTCTGCGTCGTCCGCGTCGTCCGCGTCGTCCGCGTCTTCCACGTCTTCCCCTGTCTCGTCCGTCGTCAGCTCGTCCGTTTCCTCATCCGTCGCTTCGTCGACCGTTGCCTCCGCCACGCCCGTCTGTACCGCGGCCTCAAACATCACCCTCACCGTCTACGTCGGCAATGACACGGTCGGCCACCAGTTCTACCGCTTCTCTGACTTCTTGGCCGTCGACCTCACCGACAGCTCGTCGGCCGATCTCACAGATTGGCAGGCGGTCCCCACCGACAGCGGCACCTTCCACCTGAAGACCTTTTCCCCCGACTCCCAGGGCACGCTCTCCGAAGTCTATCCCTCTGTCCTGAGCAACACCAACAGTCTGATCTACTTGTACGCGGCGTCGCGCATTGGGAGCTCGTGGTCGTACCTGGAATGCAGCATCAACGACGACAGCACGCTCAGCTGCGTGTCCGGCAGCAAGCTCTACTTTTACATCTGCGACACCACCCAGGGCGTCGTCCGCCATGGAACCACCGTCCTCGACAGCTGTACGGCGCTGCGCATTGTTGTCGGTGTCGAAGAACCGGGCTGTCCTGTCGCGTCGTCGTCTGCTGTGCCGTCAGCGTCGTCGTCTGCCGTGCCGTCAGCGTCGTCGTCTGCCGTGCCGTCGGCATCGTCGTCTGCGGAGCCCTCGGCGTCGTCGTCTGCCGTGCCCTCGGCGTCGTCGTC